>JAAVUK010001191.1:0-11379 GCA_014899095.1 Fusarium buxicola | reverse complement strand
CGTCGTCGTGGTCGTCGTCGTCGTCGTCGTCGTGATCCTACTTCGAAGACCAAGCCCGGAAGTGAAGAACGAGATGAGGAAGACGGGGACCAAGGTTATAAAACCCGCATGCGAGCTTATTCTGTTTCCTTCCCCAGACTCCTAAAAAAAGAAATAGCTTGTTTATGTTTCACCTCGGGCCAGTCAAGCCCCCCTCCATCCTCTGGGCCTCCCATTCCGCGGCCCGCCCCTCATCAGCTTGCTAACTACTGCTACCTATGCAACCTCGGCGGATAGCGAGATGAAACAGGGAGCGTGTGCCAAGTCCAGGGTCCAGCAGCAGGGAAAGGGGAAATGCTGTACGGGGCTGCAGCACTTGACGGTTTCTTGGGTAGTAGTACGTAGTCTGGTCAGTAAAGAAGCGGTGTTTTCCTGTAGATGCCGGCGGAGGTTGAACATCGATAGGGCAGGCATCTCGGCGGCTAACGTGCATTAGCGGCACCTGGCTACTATTTTCAGGTGCGGGCGGGGCTGCTGGAACGCCGCCTGATTGGCGGCCGCAAGCCTTATCCTTATATTTAGAAGCGCTGGCGGCGTGAGAAGCCCTGTGACAGGCTGGGAAACGTGTGGAGTGTGAAGCGTGAGATCAAGCTGCAGATTGTCCTCTGCCGGGGTGGCTGGGCTTGTGAGAAGGCAGGGGATAACGTTACCTTACTGCGTGATGTGCATTACATAAGGTACTGTACAACTGACTGTTCGCAGCGAGGAGACAGAGATGTTCCTCAACGCTGCGTGGTCCACCGACAGTCACAGGGCGCTTCGATGAGTGTTCCGTACCTGTTTCGTACCTGCTGCGGTTGCTAAATACAGCATTCTGACCCCTGTCCTTCTCTCACATTGTTCCTGCGTATTCTCCAGCATCAAGTTCCCCACATCTTTTAGATCTCGGTACTCAAAGTCTCACGAAACAAACCAACAGTCCAGTCCAGTCAGCCCTGCATCGTATTACTGCTGAGGAGCGCTTGGTTTGCTCACGCACCGTCTAATTCGCATCGCAAGCTAGTCACCCGGGCTTATTGAAAGGCGTCGTGACTTCGTAACTCTGACAAGGGACGGAATGACTAGGGTAGACCGGTCCCTCAACTGAGGAAACACAAGGTAGACAGTCATGGATTCGTTTCCATGATCGTGTTTCCAAGACTTTCTATTTTCGCATTCGGAGTGGCATCGCGTGGCATTGGAGGCGGCCTCGGTATCGGGCCCGTAGCTAAAGATAGCTTGCGGCCAGCCGCCGGCCAAGGCCAGCCCGTCGTCGTCATACAAGGGGTAGAAGCTCCATTGCTTCTATGGGAGACGGCAGTTAATCCCAATCTCTCCTGCAGAGTAATTAATTGACGGCTGTCAGAACGCCACTCGCGACACCACCACTGAGTGGTTGAGGCTGCTACCTATTCATAGAACCACATGGCTTCACTTCTCCGCCCAGTTGCGGCGGGAAAGAGCTGTATCAGAAATCCCGCCCGTGCTCCGATGCTAAGTTGAAAGGTCTTCCTACCATGGCTTCTGCATATCTCATGATACCAGGGTGACCTCTTTATACATAGCAGGTTAGGCCAAGGTTGGTTGTCATTCATACATTCGTTTATTCGTTTCAGTCCGTCCGTCAATCCGAAAAGTAGAGCCGAAAACGCGATGTCGCTGGTCTCGCATAATGCCATGCACCATCTCCTGTTTCCCCTTCTGGTTAGGGTCTGTTGCCGCCCTAGACGATGCCTTTTTGTCCCTTGTCCTTTAGCCGTTACGCCGTCACTCCCCTGCTATGCATTTTTCTCAATGGTTGTGCTGAAGAAACACTCGTTTCCGCCCTGACTGCCATGAAATAATCCGGCTCCCGGGCCATCGCTCTACTCACCCTTCAGCTAAAGTGTAGATAAACCAGAGAAGCGAAATGAACAAAAAACCGAGATTCTCCACCGACGCATCTTCCTTGCTGCATTCGAATGGCTTGCCTCGATTCTATGCTTCCAGGGTCTCCTCAGGCCCAGCGAGTGTAGTATCATCACACCAAATCCACGTCGTTCATCTCGTTCATTCCTGGAATGTTCATCTCCACAATGTCATCAATCTGGTCTGATGAGCCGCAGGATCCTTCCCAGTCTTTGCCCATCGTCAGCCGTCACCTCAAGTCTACTGTAATTGTATCGGAGTCGCTGAACGACTGTAACATACCGGACCCGTCATCTTCCATATCATCCACGATCAGCCTGTGGAGAGGGTCCACGACCTCTGCTGTGTGCGTTAGCC
The DNA here is from genome assembly GCA_014899095.1 of Fusarium buxicola. Lineage (NCBI taxonomy): Eukaryota > Fungi > Ascomycota > Sordariomycetes > Hypocreales > Nectriaceae > Fusarium > Fusarium buxicola. Next base: position 9,096 of record JAAVUK010001191.1, on the reverse strand, counting down.
ATCTGTTATGAGTTGCGCCTGAAGAAGCAAAGGTTCACGTACCACGCTGCATGGCCAGAAACTCGGTGTCTAGCTCACCCTGAGTTTCAGGATCTGTGTCCACAGCTCTGGCGCATTGACCGACTACCTGGAAGAACATGCCCGCGATTTCTCGGCTCAACTGTGCCCTCCTGCGAACATAGTGATCTTGTAGATATGCCAAGCACATAAGGCCAACTTGCTTGATCGTCCGTTTGATATCATCCTGATCATCACGGCTGTTTTCACTCCCGGGGCTATCATCAGCAATGGCAAGGAACAGCTGGCGGTCCAAGAAGTCTTCCGTGCTCGTTCGGACGCTCTGATCCGGATATGCCAGGAGGTAAGGGACCCATTTGGGCACCCGTTGGAGGCTGAAAGACTTGACTACCCTCGCAAAGTCATCCCCTTGCCGCCTGAGATTCAGTGCGGTCTTGAAGAAGCGCACAAAGTACACTCCCTCCGTGTTTTGAAGACTTTTGGCTTGTAAGTGCACATGCTGGACCATTGTGGTAGCGTGGTCAAGTTGTTCGGTGCTTTCAATATAGGCACTAGCCGCCCGCAAGAACGGATCCATGGCTTGTGTCGATGTGTCGCCCCGGATACTTTGTTTCAATGTGGTGAGTATTCTTGTGTCCATCACCTCACCCATCCCGGTAAGGAGCCGGATGATTTCGTCAGTGTGTGCGGGTGCCTGGTCAAGCCCTAGGAGTTTTTCCACGAAAAGGCTGCTGGAAGAGTCATCTAAGCCGCTGTACATAAGCTGAACCTCGTCAGACGTCCAGCTGAAGGGCACCTCCATCCGTGCCAATCGCTCCGTTGGCTCTTCATCTATGGACTCGGCTCCCAGTTCCGGCTCCAGCTGCTCTAACAGGTAACGAATCAATGCGATGATTGACACATACGAAGGTGGCTTCGTATTGCTGATGCGCCGGAGCACACTGTGTAGCATCCTTGCGTAGTTTCCAGTGAGCTCTTGTAAGGGATCAGCCGAGATTATGCGTAGGACCTTAGCCAAGTAATCTCCCGCTAGGACGTAGCCGACTTCACGGTTGCCCAGCTTTGCGAATCCCAAAACAGCTGCAAAGTACTCATCCCATGCCCTGATGTGGATATGGAAGAAATTCCAGAGGTGGTCGAAGAGCATCATGGCACCATCGATAACCGAGCGATGAGGAATGGCACGCCCGACAATGTTTTCATCCCCATCGGCGTCTGAGATTGGGCTGTCCAGAGCCGGCGAATCGTAGATATGGGGCAGGTTCTTGGCAATCTTGGTGATCGCGGCAACAAGCATTTTGCTCGTGAAGTTTCGCACGCACAAGTCCGGGTTCCGCTGGAGCAGGGCGCGAAGTGCATCACGTCGCTGGTCAAAGTAGCTGTAAAACGAGAAAGCACAGTCGTGACAAGAGCTGAGCGCATCGGCAATCAATTTGGAAAAGACCGGGAAGTCTGGAATGTCCTTAGCTCTTGTGACAACTTGGTCCAGGTGGCTCAGGAGTGTTTGCATAGCCAAGTCTTGAAGCCCGTGCTGTTGGTGCCGTGTGGCCAGGAAGTCGCCAATGCTCTGGTTTGTGTCGACCATGCGAGAGCCTCCGCAAATTTGTCTTGTCTGATGAAACAGCATCTGAACGAGCCTGAGATTGCTTGGGTCATAGATGCAGTGACGACGGAGAATCAATGTATTTTCATCCATGATGTGGTCTTTGAGGTCTTCAGCCACCTCTACTCGCAGAGGTCCTGGAACGCTGAGATCCATCATGCTCTCTTGCTCAGCCCTCAAAGAGGACGCGCGTTGATAAAACAGCATGTATGCGCTGTATGTCTTGTCGTACAAGATGCCGTTGGTGTCATATGCAGGACGATGATCAGGGCCACCGAAAGTTGAGCTCTCCATGTGCGTGGGATCCCATGGCGTTACCATGTCATCATTGAACTCGACCCACGTTTGGCGACTGGCAGAAGAGGGGCGCTCGCGAATATACGAGTAGTAGTGTCCGGATTCGGCGGTGCCCGAGTGAACGAGAACACCAACAAGTTCAAAGATATCCTCCTCGGTGTCGTTTTCCGGATTGCTGAGGTGCTCCATAGTATAGGGCCTTAGGTCAACCCGTGCTGGGAATGAGAAATAGTCGTTGATCTTGCTTCGCTGCAAGGTACGCAGGTTGAAATCGAATCGCTTTAGGTGGAAGATGACATTGTCTGGAATGTCTTTGAGGCAGGCCCTACAAGAGGTTAGCTGCTGAGTGTTGGAACAATGAGTGGTAATCTACCTCTTGACTGCGTCGACGTGTCGGTCGCACGTGGAACATTTGTATTTATTGTCTGGTTGATTTGGTTAGCTTCAGGTTTGATGACTGTATGACAGACAATCATACCTCCTTCCATGATCTCGCCATCCACGTAGGCCTGGAGGCTGTCTTCCAATGTATTCTTCCCTTTGATGTCACATTGAATTGCAGAGAAAGGCTCGAGCCGTTCTGAGATGTGCTCACACTCTTTTGACTTGACCTGCTGCACGAGTTGACCGCCGTAGAATGACTTGAGTTTCCTCTTTTGATCGTTGCCAAGAAGCTGCCCTTCCCAACGGTCAAAGAGTAAGTTGTAAAACTCATCCACGTCCATTTGGTTATGGATATCGATCAGGGTCTCGTCGTAGGTCTTGATGGAGCTGACAAAATTGGATGGGTCAACAAAGCGGCGATAGCTTTCCTGCATGTAGCCGAACAACTTCTGGGTATAGAAAAGGAGCTGCTGGCTATTTCCAGGGTCGCGAATCCTCGAATTGAGGATGAAGTGCCGAAAGCCCGTGTTCATGTAAAGCTGTGTCAGTAACGAATTGAGGTAGCACGTATTAGACAGGTTCTGTAGACCGACATAGCCACAGGGGGCCCGGAGCGCCTTTAGTCGTTCGAAAAAATTGGGAAGTTCATAGAGGTACGGGTCATCTGGTTCGGATGTCAGTAGTTGCGAAGTTGACACGGCGTAGGACATGCCCTCATCGTCGTCGTAGAATGGCACTTGGCGCTCGAGCGCTTCCAGCACAGCATTCATTTTGTCCTTGTCATGCTTCACGAGATTGAAAATGACATCGCAAAGCTTCGCCCGTGTTTCTCCGTGGAGAATCACCCTGGGAACGGGCTGTTCGCTCTGGTTGCGTTTAGTAGGGTACAACTGCTTCCAAAACAGTGACATTGGCAAATCCCTATCACAAGTCAGCTGATCGGGACTCTTCAGTAGCGCTTATTTGCCGTACGCTGGTAACGTCGCGCACTGGGCGACGGAGTTGTCGAGCTGCAAGCACAGATGCAAAAGTGATGCTAGGCCTTTCGCGAATGTGTCTTCCACACCTGGCGATCCGATTGTCTATTTAAGCAGTTAGCTCAGGCTGTCGAGCTATCCAAAATAGAGAGAACCTACCTCAGTTGACGTATGAGCGAGCAAGAGCTGGCTAATCTGAGACACAAGCTTTGGAATATCCAACAACTCAGAGGACCGGGCATTGATTCTCACCAGCAGGAAATGAGCTACTCGAAAGAACTCTTCACACTGATTGGGAAAACCGGCTGTCTGCAACACAAGGTCACTAATAATCGACCAAAAGTATTGCGCCAGCGGGGTGTCGTCGGGATTGTCTGAGACCCAGTCGCTAGGGTTGTCAGCGAAAGACGTGTGGTCCATCACAGAAAAAAGCTCCTCGATCAGTTTGGCAGCAAGTGCTCTTACGGCGTTCCGAGGGTCAGTCAGCAAAAGGCAGTGCAACACGCGGGCGAAATCGGGACTTGTGCTGAGTTTTGCCCAAAATTGACCATCAAGCATGCTCAGTCGAAGAGTGATAGCGAGTGTTCCAGCTATCGCCGGAAGGGGCGCTTCGCCTGGACAAGCTGTGGCGTACGACAATATGTCAACCAGTCGAGTTGGTTCAGGCAATTCGAGATTTTTCGACATGGCTGATCCTCTCGGGGTGTCGATTCCTGTGGCATGGTCAGAACAAGCAACCTCTCCTGTCGCCTGAGACCTACTATCGAGAAACCGCCGAAAGGCGTGTAGTAATGCGCAGGTCAGTCTCAGGCGCAGACCCACTGAAGCCCGGTCAAAAACGTTCTCATCTGAGATTGCCTTCACGACAAAAGATATTGATGTGTTCAGAGCTTTGACGTAGTCGATGAGTTGAGGACCAGGGTCAGCCGACCCATCATCAGGTCCTTCATCGCCATTGATCCGGCCGTGAAGAGCAGCGTCGGTGTACTCGACAAGGGCATGCACAGCGTAAAGTGACTTAAATGGCTGGCCTGGGGGAAACACATTTCTATAAGATGTTGCTTCACTGTCGATCGACTTTAGAAGATGGCCATCTGTGGGTAGCTTCACTAAGAAGTAGTAAATCTTCAAAGGTTAGTCTGATGCCTCACATATTTTAGTGGGGTTGCTCACCTCTTGCGCAAGTACCTCTTCCATGCTTAGATACTCCCACATCTCATCAAAGTGGGCAGAAATCTCAACCTCCAGAGGAGAGGCACCCGGTTTGACTCGACCAGAAGGGGCTGGCCCAGCTTCCTCACGCTTGACTAGGATGAGGCCATCATGGACACAAAGATCCTCCAAGGACTTGCAAATTTCGTGCTCATTTGGGAGAAAGGGCCGTCCTCGGTAATAAACCCGATAGTTCTCGAAGCCAGTCTCTTGCCGTAGACTGGCAAGCAGCGAAGCGGCCGTGTTCAACTTTCCGATCACGAGTGGTTTGACGTCAGTCTGTTGATCGCCGTCAAACGACTGGTATTTGAGCTCGGCCGAGTCTCCTTGTACCTCGTAACCAATTTGAGGAATCAGCGTTCTCAGATCAGGCGCAGACAAGAGCGGCTTCGACTGATGTGCTTCTAGGATGTATCGTAGCAGCTTCAAAGATCGAGTGAAGATCCTCTCTTGCTGTTGCGTTTGATCCTCTGTTGCAACAGTCACCATATGATCATATTCGCCACTCCTAGTGCCTTCATTGGAGGCCTTGATTCTCCGAGCGGCATCTTTCAGCTGTTGCAAACATCGATTGACCAAGGCGAGGTGGATTAATCGCGTTCGCTGAAGCGAGTTAGTCGCAATATGCCGGCTTTCGATGTAGATGTCAATTGCAAGGGTTCGGACTGATCTTTCAACGAGGCTTCCATCGTCAGCCTCGAGAATTAAGCGCCACAGTTGCTCAATGCCGCTTTCAGCTACCATGTCCTGATCGTCGAGGGCAAGGTCGGCGTTTTCGTTATTAAGGCGTGGCAGGATCTCAGCCCGGAGGAATTCCAGCATGCCGTCGCAAAAATATCCAGAAGCAAGGGTAGGGAGATATTGAGACAAACAAGTTTGAAGGAAGGGATTGATGAGGTTAATCTTCCGGTTAAGATTGTTCAGGATGCTCCACCCTGCTCTCCTGTCCTCTGGTGATAGCGACCGCGCCCCAACTAGCATGTCCCAAAGTCTGATCCCCAATTCTTGGGTGATCGTTTGGGGTTCCAGTTGGATGATGTTAGTGATAAAATCCCGTCGAGGTTGGTTAATACCGCCCCAAAGAACCGTCTGAACTCCGGCCGCTCGTCCAGCACTGATAGCGTGTTCCAGTTCGTCCACGATGAGTCTCGTCAAGTCGTGCTCCTCTACCAACCCATGCAATTCCGCGACAACAGCCGGCCGGATTGCCATAGAGAGACACCAGAGGCTCCCCAACGTAGTGGCCGACTTATTTGCAACATCCTCGATACAGCTCAAGTACAACTGCTGGCGACCGTCGGAATCTGGCCCATATGCCAGGAGCTCCTTAAACTTCTGCATTGCTGCATGTTGCATTTCAGGATGCGCAACCTGTGATCCAGATGCGCAAACTGATGATTCTCTGAGTAGTCGTAGACACAGGTTGTATGGGTGGAAACTGAGCGTCGGTCGCTCAACGCCCGACCTCGCAACCATGTTTCTCATGACGTTCTCCCAAAGCAGTCGGGTGGCGGGGGTAAAGTCGTCCACTGGAAGCGTTTGGAACTTTTCGCAGAAGAATAGGAGACCATTGTAATCAAAAAGATTTGCGATGGAGGCTACCATGCGGGTGAGAGCATCCGCAGCGCGGGGGTCTTGCCCTGAGGTGATGCCCTGCCAGATCATGTTGATGTGCTCATCGCGGTACATCTTCGTAACCACAAGAAAGCCGATGATGTTGGCACCTTCTAGAGTGATTTCAGGATGGCAGTTAGAGCCCAGAATGTACTCGATGAGCCCGGTTTGGAGCAGATATTCTGCGAGATGGTTGAGGTGAATAGCACTACCGTCGTCTCCACCATCGCAATGCCGTTTCCAGCAGGAAACAAGATCACCACACATCTGCGTCACCCCCAGGACACGAAGCTGCATTTGACTCGATCGTATGAGTTTGATCAGAATGCCAAGTCGGCGTTCCCAGGCGATGGCTTCAACGGTGTAGTTAGGGGGGAGTTTTGGATAGGCCTCTCGATGCTCTTGAAGCAGATGGATTGCGGCTTGATGGCCTCCTTGAAGGCTCGCCTTGGCCATGTTCGTCAAAGCTCGAACGATGACTGAGACGTTCTCGATATTCAGTTGCGCAGGTTGCTTTTCGATCATTCTGTCAAGTGTCCCTGAGGCCAGGTCGTACAAACCCTGGCCAACTTCGAGTCGCTTGTTGGCGGTTGAAGCAAGTTCAGGAAGACGCAGGCTGAAAACTGCATCAGTCATGATGTCGGACGCGATTTGGCATATCGGGGCCAAATCATCGGTCAATCTGGGAAAGGTGGAAACGAGATCGACCACGCTCCTAGTCAGTTGGAACAGACAGCTAATGCTCCCCCCTGAACTGTCCTGAAACTCCTTGATGAGGTATGATGCATCGTCTAGACGGGGAGACGAGGCCTCGGCGTGGCTGACCTGCTCATCGTAGAGTTGTGGTTGAGTCAGCAGATGCAACTGCTGGAGATGGAAGGGAGAAAATAGATCAGGCACCCGCCGGTTTTGCACTGCCTGTTCTGACAAGAATTCCTGGATTGTTAGAAGATCAAGTGTGACAAACCATGCTGTCAATCTGGCAAATCCGGCAAAGAATGCCATCGCAACACTGCGTAGCGTTGGGGCTTTCGACAGCGGCGATCTGAGAAAGAAGTCAACTTCGAGCGGTGATGAAACAACTGGAAAGACTTACTTGCGACAGGCCATCGCGTAGACAATATCTGGAAAAGCCAACCAAAAGGAACGATTTAGGCGGCATGATTCGGCGGCAGATCGCTGGTCGACATGTCCGATATATCTGAGATACTGCTCTAGCCATTGCTGGACTTTATCGACAACGGTTTCGTCGATCGGAGATTCTGCACTGATTAGCCTCTTGGGCCTTACAGAAGGCGAATGGCATGCCTCACGGGTTGAAAGATAGTTTGTGAGGCGTGTGACAGTTCCCACCAGGGTCTCATCAGGCTCGTTAAACGGGAATTCTCGAACAGGGTCGATCAAGATAGGGTCGTCTCCAAGGATCGAAACGCCAACGCTTTGGCGATCCGAAATCATGTCCTCATCCGACTGTACCGTGATAACCTCGATGGGCGGGCTTACTGAACGCGACGAAATCGACTGCGGGGTATCGAAGCTCTGGGCAGGAGCTGGCACCATGTCAACCTCGGAGTCTTCAACACTGGCTTTGACGTCCTCGGTCGCAGCGTTGGTCGCACTTTCGTTCGCAGCGGACTGGGCCGCAGGTGAAGGAGATGGTGGTGAGGATGACGAAGAGTCGTTATGGGGCGCGTTCCTAAGATTGATGGTGACCATGCTGGATGGCGGTTCGGTGGGAGTGTCGCGCATCGGAGAGCAGAACTCGGGGGTCTTTGGCGCGACGGCCTCTGACCGGGCGTCTGCAGCCGAGTCACGGCTAGGCAAGATAGAATCGGTGTCGAGGGTGGTGGAGCTCGAGGAATCGTGAACGGGGTTTACGGTATCGAGGGAGTCGGCAGGGGATCCGGAGAGTGATGTGCGCCGACGCTTGCGAGACGAGATATCACCGTCATCAAAGGGATTCGGCCGAGTCGAGCTAGCTTCAGCGGAGGCAGCACGATCTAGGAGGTCTGGAGATCTCAAGGCCGGATCCATCGGAGTCGTGTAAGAAAGAGGTGAAAATGCACGAAGCGTGGAGGTGCAGAGACGTCACACCGTCGCGAAAGACGCCCCGGCGATAGCTGCACAAAATCAACATGTGGGTTTGGTAAAGGTGAGAGACGCGGCGGGGCGAAAGAGCAAGATCCCAAGCGCAGAACGAGGTTTTGAGGGACTAAATCAAAACCAAGAGCCGCTTATGAGGTTGATGAAGAAGAAGATGATGAAGAAGAGGCCCTGGTGGAGTAAACCAGACAAGTAGATTACCCAGAAGAATGCTGATTGCTGAGGCCTAGAAGTGGGATGCGGATATGGGAAGTGGATGGATAAGGCTCTGGGATGGATCTGAAGATAGGATATGGGGGAGCATGGATTGGCAGGGCGCGCTCGCGGGCTGCTTGTGTGGATACCCCGCTACGGCAGAGGGAAGCCCCGGGGTGAAAATAGTAGGTAGAGAGTAGAGGGAGAGGAGCTGTGCGATGAGAAGCAATGGGTGCACTTACTTGCTTTGGGGTTCGCCAGCAGGTTGACAGAGGGCTCTGTGTCGGTAAGGTGGATATGGCTCCTGTTTTTGCTGTCCGGTATAGCTCCAGGAACTCCTATGCTCTGTGCCTCGTTGGGACGGGAGAGAGAGGATGAAAATGGCGTAGAAGCTTGCCGCCAAGGGTGGGTGGTATTAGGTGGTTGCCTTCAGCGGCTGACAGTGACAGTTCCCGCCAGGTCGATTCTTTTTAGTGGAGCTGGAGAGCTCAGAGCTGGCAGTTGGCCGCGTAGATTGGGCGTGGTGGAAGGGCGGGGTAAAGGGGTGAGAATAGTGCTATCCATTACATCAAGTTAATCTGGGTCCCAACCAAATGGAAGAGACGAAATGGAAAGCTGTTTGCGCCAGCAAATAACAAACCAGGCTGTCAGATCCGCTGTCACGTTTCTCGTCTGCCCTGCGGAAATCAGGTG
>JAAVUK010001190.1:0-22070 GCA_014899095.1 Fusarium buxicola | reverse complement strand
ACCGTGACCATCCCCCTCCCCGCCCTGCCCAGCGGCTGGAGCGCGGACAAGGACTTCAAGGCCATCGGCCAGCTCTCCGAGGCCACCCAGCGAAGCATCGAGCCCGTTGGCCCTCACTTCCTCGCCCACGCCCGACGAGCTCGTCACAAGCGCACCTTTTCCGAGGATGACCGTATCCAGGCCCAGGAGAGCGCCAAGAAGGTCGAGGATGGCGACGAGAGCGATGTCAGCGAGCCTGAGGATCCTATGATGCTTCAGCGTGAGGCCAAGGACTGGAAGGTACGTGGTATTCTCTGGATTGCTTTGATGCTCTCTACTAACACCTCTCCAGACCCAGGACCACTACAAGGTTCTCGGCATCTCCAAGTACCGCTACAAGGCCACTGAGGACCAGATCAAGAAGGCCCACCGCAAGAAGGTCCTCAAGCACCACCCCGACAAGAAGGCCGCACAGGGCCGCACCGAGGATGACCAGTTCTTCAAGTGTATTCAGAAGGCCACCGACGTTCTCCTCGACCCCGTCAAGCGCCGCCAGTTTGATTCGGTCGATGAGGAGGCCGACGTCGAGCCCCCGACCAAGAAGCAGGTCCAGAAGGGCGACTACTACAAGCTCTGGAGCAAAGTCTTCAAGGCTGAGGGCCGCTTCTCCAAGAATCACCCCGTTCCTTCCTTTGGCGGTGCCGACGCCTCCAAGGAGCAGGTCGAGGACTTCTATAACTTTTGGTACAACTTTGACAGCTGGCGCTCTTTCGAGTATCTAGACGAGGATGTCCCTGATGACAACGAGAACCGCGATCAGAAGCGTCACATGGAGCGCAAGAACACCAACGCTCGCAAGAAGAAGAAGGCTGAGGACAACGCCCGTCTCCGCAAGTTGCTCGACGACGCCTCCGCTGGTGACGAGCGTATCAAGCGGTTCCGCCAGGAGGCCAATGCGTCCAAGAACAAGAAGCGTCTCGAACGTGAGGCCGCTGAGAAGAAGGCCAAGGAAGACGCTGAGGCCAAGAAGGCCGCCGAAGAGAAGGCCGCCAAGGAGGCAGAGGTCGCAGCCAAGGCTGACCGCGAGACTGCCAAGAAGGCCAAGGAGGCATCCAAGAACGCCGTCAAGAAGAACAAGCGTGTGCTCAAGGGCTCCGTCAAGGACGCCAACTACTTTGCCGCCGGCGACCCCTCGCCCGCTGACATTGACGCCGTGCTCAACGATGTTGAGACCATCCAGGGCAAGGTTGATCCCGATGAGATTGCAGCTCTGGCTGGCAAGCTCAACGGGCTTAAGGTCGCCAATGAGATTAAGGCTGTGTGGAGCGGTGAGACGAAGAGGCTCGTGGAGGCTGGTAAGCTCAAGGACGGTGAAGTCAAGGTCCTGGTCTAAGGGGTCCAGTGGAGTGAAACGTTGTAACAAAGGTGTGGCTGTCTGGGATATGATTACGGTTTCTAGATAAAATAGACATGATGATATGGCTCCTATATCAAAATAAACGGCCTGCAAGACTGCCTGGGTCTGGTTGTCCAGCTGCGGTGTTCCAATGCTATGTCGAACGTTCGTCCATGATGGCAGTGACTGCTTGTTTATTTATAAGTTGCCCTTTAGCATGTGACAGCGAGGCTCTTCTATTGACGTAGACTTATGCCGGAGTCCTCGCAGGCGGAGGAGAGTTCGAGTTTCTACTTGGTTCAGAACGCAGATCAACTGTCTCAAATCTAAAAGGTGTTAACCGTCAGTCTAGGATGTATCTTTGGCCTGCGAGCTTAATCTAGGATACAAGCTAGAATTCAGCATAAGGAATATGACAAAGTTCATATAATACACAGAAGCCTTTTATATATTTCATATAATTTGTTATTACTGGCCTAAGCCTTGCTCTACCTCCAGAGCCAGAATGCTCCTTAGTAAATCTGGACCATCTTAGTACTTTGTTAGTAGCATGCATGCTTGTATCAAACTCAAGACACTTTACTTCCTGAGAACCTTGCTGCACATGCCACATCCGTCGTATCGGTTCGCCATTTGCAGAGATTCTTCTGGTACAAGGCAGACCGTTTATGAGTGATTTCCGTCTTCTGGATTTCTCTAGAGAGGAGAAGGAGCGCCTCTGATGAGTCTACCTGGTGTACAATGTGTATAATAAGGAGTAGAGAAACAATTCCTCAGCCAAGGCAAGAGTAGAGACAAGAGCCCAAAGGCAGAGTAGAATGGCCCAGATACCCCATAAACCCCAAACTCCCTTATGCTGTTGTACAGTAAACAACCCGATCCCTTTGTTGCCCCCAAAGCTGCATGTCAACGCCTATATCACGCCAACGACTCGTCATACCCTTCTTATACGTCCCTTTATCACAAAGCACTTAGGCCTCTCTATCCAACGACTGTCCCAAAACCATGTCGTAATAAACCCCCCTCTTCCCGACCAACTCCTCATGCGTCCCCCTCTCGACAACCCTCCCAGCCGCAAAGACAACAATAACATGCGCATCCCTAATCGTACTCAGCCGATGCGCAACTGCCACCGTCGCCCTCCCCTCCGCGGCGCGATCCAGCGCCCCTTTGACCACCTTCTCAGACTCCGTGTCGAGCGCGCTCGTGGCTTCGTCGAGGAGCAGGAGGCGGGGCTTGCGGATGAGGGCACGCGCTATAGCGATGCGTTGCCGCTGGCCGCCTGACAGGGAGAGGCCTTGGTTGCCGCAGGGGGTGTTCAGGCCTTCGGGGAGGGAGGAGATAAAGTCGTAGATGTTGGCTTGTTTGCAAGCCGAGATGATGTGTTCGTCCGAGGGGTTGCCTTCTTCAATGCCGAGGGAGATGTTGTCTCGGATGGAGCCCTGGTATAGGACCGGTTCTTGCTGTACCAAAGCAATGTCTCTTCGATGGAGACGTCGGTCCTTGGTCTTGACATCTTGTCCGTCTACTCGAATCATACCCGTCGTTGGATCGTAGAATCGCTCCAGCAGACCGATCATGGTTGACTTGCCACAGCCAGATGCGCCGACGAGAGCTACCATCTTGCCAGACTTAATGTTGACATCAATGCCCCGAAGGATCTGGAGCTTGGGCCGTCGAGGATAGGCAAATCCAATCTCCTCACAGGCAACATCAAGCCCCTTTTCCGAAGAGCCCTTTTCACCGACTGACGCACCAGGCCCGTTGTCTTGGCTGTCATGAAGGATGCGTTGGCGCCGTAGCTGCAAGATGTAGTTGATCGAGGTTCTTGCTTTGGTGACGCTTGTGCTGTACTGGAACAGCATAGCAGCCGCCTCTCCCGCGAAGATGACAGCCATGAAGATGACATAGAACTGGTCGGTCGTGTATTCGCCAGTCGAAACCAGACGTCCGCCATACCTACCAACTGTCAGCATTCGTATACTTCGTATCCAAGCAATGAATAACTTACCAGAAACCCAAGGCCATGCAGAGGAAAGAAGTTGACTGGCTGAATGCATAAAACAGCATCTTCCACCCCAAGCCTCCAATGGCCTCTTTCGCAAGTCCTTCAAGAGCACTTCTGTACCTCTCGATGATGGCCCTCTCCAAAGCCAGCGACGACACCGTCCGAATTCCCAGCACAGCCTCCGAAGCCAAGCTGCTACTCTTGGCGAACCGGCCAGCTGTTTCAACGTCAAACTTGTACTCGAGGCGAACCCGGACGTATCCTGAGCCAATCAGTACCGGCAGGGCACCCAGCGTGAGGACGAGACCAAGCTTCCAACCATAGGCGATGGCAAGGACGGCGGTCGATATGATGGTGGCAATGTTGATCAGGATGAACGCTACGTTTATAGATAACAGCTCCTGAAGATTCGTGGGCTCAGTTGCCAGCCGTGACACAAGAGCTCCAGTTCCACGATCTGGGTCGTCGAAGAAGGACATGTCTTGACGGAGCGTGTTGTCAAAGAGTTCGCTGCGGTATACTGCCATAAGATACTGATAACTCAGGTTAGTTCTGAACGCAGAGCGAAGAAGAAAGGGAAAGGAGACTTACTTGGCCGATTTCGTTGCTTGTCCATCCTGCTGCAGCATAGAGTATGAAGTTCCCAAGAGCTACAATGAAGAACATTAGAGAGAAAAAGTTGGCTTTCTTGACATCGGTTGTCTCAAAGGCCGTCAAAGTCTTTGAGAAGAGGATGGACAGTGAAGGGTATGTAGCGCCTAAGATTGCTCGAGTCAGTTCATTTCTTCCAGCGAAAAGGGGCAGCGGCTTACCTCCGCATATCCCGGCCAGTAGAAGAATACTTCCAGAGAGCCATAGAGATCTTTGTTCCTTCACAATAAGGGTGAAGCCTTCCACAAGCCCATAGTTCACCTCATCATTCTTCTTAATGACCGCAGTCGCATGCGCCGAAGCCTGAGAGAGGACGGGATCAAGACCAGTGACAGGCTCGTCTTTATCTATCTCGTCGTCCTCGTCTGGTGCGGTACTGCCTTGGCCCAGGTCTTGCAAGCCAACAAGACGTGAGTAGGTTCCTCCCAGGCTAACAAGCTCGTTATGTGTGCCCTGCTCGATGGTGTCACCCTTGGCCATGACGATGATGTTGTCGGCGTCTCGGATGGTGGACAGTCGATGTGCAATGACAATCATAGTTCGACCTTTTGCAACGTTGTTCAGGGCCTTCTGCACGATCTTCTCGGCATTTGGATCAAGAGCGCTGGTGGCCTCGTCGAGCATTAGGACCTTGGGGTTAGAGATGATGCTACGGGCAATGACTACTCGCTGCTTCTGTCCGCCGGACAAAGATGCACCACGCTCCCCAATCCAAGTATCATATCCCTAAGCCATGGTCAGTAACACCACCTTAGAGAGGGGGGTACTAGTCGAGACTCACATTAGGCAAGGTCTCGATGAAGTCGTGCGCGTACGCTGACTGGCACGCCTCAACGACCATTCTTCGTTTTTGGTCTTCTGGTAACTCGGCCATACCCGTCCCTGTAAGCCCATCTACAACGTTCCGGTAGATTGTTCCACTAAACAAGGTTGGTTCCTGGATATTGTTGTTAGCACCAAGCTTGTTATCTTGTTGGCACTCTGCCCCATACCTGCTGAACCATCCTGATGTTAGTCCTCAACCATTGCAGGTTCAAACTCTCGACGGGATAACCATCAAGAGTGATTGAGCCACTGCTCGGCATGTACCATCGCTCCAGGAGGCCAAAGATTGTGCTCTTCCCCGAGCCGCTTGCACCGACGAGAGCTGTAGTCTTATCTGCAGGGATATCCAGGTCCAAGCCGTGAAGGATGGCCACGTCGGGCCGGGAAGGATAAGCAAAGCGAACTCGGCCAAACTGAATATCTCCACGGAAATTGAGAATTCGATCTCCTTCCTCGGACAGGGCATCGATTTTTGATTCGCGGTCGATCATCTGGAACAGTTCTTGTGCAGCAGCAGTGGCTTTGGAGATGGCGACTGTCTGGGGTGCTATTTGTGTTAGGGCCGTAGCAGCAACAAGCACCGCAAAGATGACCCTGGCCAAGGCAAGTATCAGTATGCATAGCTTGAATGTTTGGGCAGGCCAAATACCCACGTCACAACAGTACCCGGCTGCTTAATCTCTCCCTCCGAGTACATCCTCATTCCCTGCCAGAAGGCCAAGGCATAGCCGGAAAGGATACAGAAGAATTCTACAGGGAAGTAAATGGCGTAGAGGAGTGTCTTCTTTTGGCCAATCCCTCGAGCCTCTTCAAGAATTGCTGTGAACCGCTTCGACAACTTGGGGAAGGCCCAGAAGGCGTGAGCAGTACGTATCGTCGAGAATGCCTCTTCAGCCAAAGAGCTGGATCTCGAATAAATGTCGAACATGGCGTACTCATAGCCAACGTCAAAGATGGCACAGACGACTGTGACCACGATGTTGATAGGGACAACGGCGACGACGATCAGAGTCAGCTTCCATTGCACAGCAAAGGCCACAACGAAAGCCGTGACAAAAGTTGACAGGGCAACAATGGTGAGGCCGAATTTCTCGGAAATGCCCTGGTTGATCAGGTTTCCGTTGGTTGTGATTTGCCCAGGAACGGACGATGCGGGAGAGTCGAAGAAGGCAACTTCTTGGCGGAGGGTATGTCGAACAAAGTCGACGCGTAGAGATTTGGTGGTTCTGATGGCTGCGACAGAGACAAGCATCTACGACCCAACGGTTAGAATATACGAATACTTGGCTTATATGTGCTACCCTCCAGAGCTACCTACCGTCCATATATACGTCAAAACGAATTTGGCAACAAAGAGATACACAAAGTATAGGCTGGCGGTAGTCAGTAACTCGAGTCCAAGGATGATAAATCAAAGACAAGGGCCATGTCATACCTAAACCTGCCAACCTCTTTCCGATAACCCGCAGGCGATAGCTTTCCGACAGCAAAGTCATTAAAGACATTGATGAACTTTCCAAAGATAATGTCCATGATGGGTAGCAATGTACCGGCGCATATCATGGCGACAAATGCGATTGAGTTGATAATCCAGCCGAAACCATCGTTGTAAGTGAAGACGCGCTGGGAAATACACTTGATTAGCACTCGGAGGCAATAGTCAAGACGCAGAGCTCTCACCAAATAATACTTGAAGCTCGCACCCTGGCTTTCCTCTTTGGCATCGCTCTCACCATCACCACGATTGTCACCAACATTGACAGCCATACTTGTCTCTTGGGTTGGACCAGTCGAGCCACAGGTATCTGAAGGCGAGTCGCCCGACTGCCCCAAAGGCACCTCCATCTTCTGGGAATGCTGATTCTCTGTCATCCTCACTACTGCACAAACAGGCAGACAGTCTGAGGAGAAGAAGAGCGAGCAAGGACAACCAAGACGTTTTATAGGGTCTCTTATCATTTTGTCGCAACCCCGCGGGAATAATTACGGGCGGGCCAATGAACCAAACCTAAAGCCAAGACGTCGGTTGGCCCGGGGGGCCTAAAGTAGAGTTTGGGGCCCCAGGTTATTAACCGTGCGCAAGCCATAGCTAATCGGCTTACCCTTCAACCGCTGTAGTCAATTTCAACGTCCAAGTTGTAGCTATTGAAGCGTGGACAAACACATTCGTCGTTCAGAGGGCGAAATGAAATAGCAGTTGATATTGTGAAGAACAGACAGAAATGCACCTGGATCTGAAGTGAGCAGTGAATTCGATCCAACACTAAACAATGAAAGTCGCAAGAACTTTCATGTCATTCATCCTGGTAAGACTGATAGCCACACAGTCTCTCTGATCTGCAAATATAATATTGTATTCGGCAGGACCCGCAGAGTCGGGGAGAGTTGCCTTTTGTACCGCAGTCAGCGAGATAAGCGTACAAAGTACGGACAGAGTACAGAGTCCGAGACAACAGCCACATCTAAACTCAATCCGGCTCGCCGCCCCACGGAGCTCCCTCCCAAGCCACACTTCGGGGCCCATCCCCGCGGCCCCCGCGGCGGCCGAATCATCCTCCGCCATGGAAGCCGCTCCGGGCACCATCCAATACGGGATACGTACGTAAGTACTCTCCAAGTCTTCTGCGTCGTCAGCACCACTGATCCTACTCAGTTTACCGGTCCAAGGACAAAAGAGACACTTGTCACATCTTGCAAAGAAAGACCCATCTTCTGATTAGAAATTGGAAGAGAAAGTTGCTGCATTTCGTATGGATCAGCCCAGGGCCAGTAACGGGCCCGTGAATGCCGGTTCCGCGGGCTCCGACGATACGGTACGGCGAGCGGTAAGTCACACACTTAGCCAAACCTTGATTTCCATTCTCCATCTCATAGTCTACCTCGTGCTTGGCTTGGCCTTGTTCTTCAAAGATTCAGCATCTCTATGCCACTATTCTTGGCCGAGTTCACTACTGCCAGTCTGCCGTGAAAGACGAGTGAAGCCATCACAGCCAGGCTCATGCAGAAGAAATGGTTCTCATTGTGGATTCATGGTGCTGACGGGAGATTCTGGACGGGAATATAGTGTGATCAATGCCGTATGCGAAAGGTGAGCATCACGCATAGACATAATATGTCCAAGCCCATATGCTACTTCAGTAGGGAGGCAGCTTAATATCACAGCAATGAAGCAAGCGAACAGATGGATAACATAATATCGCACATGATAGATCCGTTGCGATAAAGACTGGCCCTGCTCCAACTGCCGTATCGCTAAGCGCGCCTGCACCTCCACCGGCGTAGGCCAGAGACCCAAAGAGCCTCGGCAGCGAGTCCTCATCTCGTCCCAATAGTTGGTTTCCCCTTGGCGCTCCTTGTACCCCATCATCAAGACCACACGGCTGTCGTGCCCGTTCACCCAACCAGACAGGACCAATTACTGACCTTTAGCTTGATACTTATGCAGCGAACGCAAGATTGACCAGGTCGAGATTCGTCTCGCCAACATTGAGTCCATCCTCCGCGACCTCGCCCAGCGTCCCATCTCCACCCCTGGAAGCAACATCCAGTTCCCCAGCACTCCTCAGCACAGCGCCAGCATCAATTCCAACGCCAACACTGCTGCCGCCTCTGCCGTCGGCTTTGACAGTTCCGACGACGAGTCTGCGTTTGGCGGCGACTCTGTCATCGCCCAACAGACCAACTTTGCCAGCGACTTCCTCGAGCATGCTGTCGAGCGAACCTCGCTGCACGATGTCAGCCCCAAGATGTGGGAGGCCCTCACCAACTTGAGGCAGCTGGCCGAACTTCAAAGCCGGCAGTCCATCAGCCGCGGGCCTCGCTTCCCTCTTCAGCAACCGCTACCAGCAGGTGGCCTAGGCCAACTTCGAACGCCTCCCATGGAGGTTGTTGTCTCCCTGCTCAAGCGCGTCAGATGTATCTTCCGCCAACCATGTCCTGGCATGACCCCTCAACTGACACTCTGTTAGCATCTCCGCCGGGTCTCTTCACATTCATATGCTACTTCGTCGGAATCAGTGACTTCTCCAGCCTATGCCGGCTGGTCTACTTTCCCGCCGACGACTTCTCTGATTCCACCTTTATCATTGTCAACGCTGGACTCTATTATTTGTTCCTTGAGCAGCACTCCTTGGCCGACAACAAAGCCGTCAAGGAAGAGCTCGCGTCGCACCTCCACACATGCCGAGTCAACCTGGAGACTGCCTTAGCGAACATGCCCCTCTTCATGCCTGCCAAGGTGGAAACCGTACAGGCTCTTTATCTAAGTGTAAGTTGGCGTTGGCGCACCTGTAGCGTGGGCGGATCACAAGATAGCTGACCGAGGTGATAGACCCTGTATGCCATCGACGTATGCAAGCCTTCCGTAGCCTGGCATCTCAACAGTGCCGCCGCACAGGTGTGTCAGACGGCTGGCTTCCATCGAATGGAGCACTCCTTGCGGGATCCTGAGGGGTCTAGCGTCAAAACCATCCTGTTCTGGCACATCTACATCACCGACAAGTCACTGGCCATTCGACTTGGCCGCGCTCCTGTGATTCAGGATTGGGACGTTGACATCCCACGCACATTCAACTTTGAGGGCGTACTGAGTCTTGAGACCAAGTCTATCGCCTTAATGTGGCTCAGAGCCGCAACACTTCAGGGTCAAGTGTACGAGCAATTGTATGTATCGCCAACCAGTATTCCGGACCATTACTCCTTGGACGTCGTGACTAAAATCGGAACAGATTCTCTCCAGCGGCGTTGGCACGGCCACAGGCCGAACTAGTCGAGAGAGCTCAGCTGCTGGCAGCTGAGTGCCGTCAAGTAGAGGCGGAAGCGAATGAAAGTCGAGACCTAGCCATTACATCGCTGGAGAAAATAGGGGCATCACCTCTTGTCGATGTCCACATCAAGGGCGACGAAGTCCAGTTGCTGTCGATCATGACCCTCATATACCGAGCGATCCCAGCCCCTGAAGGCTCTACCAGTAGATTCTGCGACGAATGTATTGAGAGTGCGCGACGGGCGTCAAACAAACATCTGGCGTGTATAGAATTGATGCGAAAAGACGTCAATGCCAAGTCCATATATGTCCATTGGTACGTTCTAACTGGCTACAATCCATTGCGTGTCAAGTTCGACTGACAATCGCCGCAGGAACTTGGTGCTGACTCCGTTTGCTCCCTTCTTCGTACTATTCTGCTATGTCATCGAGACACTATCAGCAGAAGACCTCCATCTTTTGCAAGAGTTTAGCGCATCAATCGCGGAAACCACCGACTCGTCAGAGACCATGCAGAAGCTGTCACGGTTGTGCCATGTTATGAGCAACGTTGCGGCGCTCTATGTGGAAGCCAAGTCGCAGCAGCAGGAGGATCAGGCTATGGTGCCTATTGGGGATGAATTCGACGTGTATCTGAACCAGCTTGGTTTCATGCCCATGGCAGAGCAACAGCCCATGACCGATGGAGGCGATCCCAATGCCATGCTTACCGAGGGCTCGCAGGTTGCGCAAATGGCGGACTGGATGTCGGGAAGTCGAAACTTGCTGGGGTTGTTGGAGCAAGATATCTCGCAGATAGGTGGGCCACAGTGGCCAGGGTCGATGTGAAAGAGTGAGGCGCAAACAGAACAAAAGCTTTCAACTCGACCACACTTTCCAGGGGTTCAGTCCGTGGGAAATCGGGGGTCGTAGACTTCGTAGCCCTCATCTTCGGTATCGCTCTCCGCGAGCAACTTCTTCTGTAGGCCCGGATTAATCGGAGCGGAGTCGACGACGTTGGCGGGCTTGGGCTTCTCTGTTGCCGCGCCGGTTCCGGAACCCTCAACCTTGGAGAAGGCGCTCTTGAAGCCACTCTTCTTGAAACCACCCTTCTTGAAGCCACCTCCGCCGCCGCCGCCGCCTCCACCGCTACTGCTCTCTTGGCCAGGAAGCTTGATGCTGACGAGGCCATCTGCTTTAGCCTCTGCCTTGCGCGCTCGCGAGCCCGCGTTTGGGTCACGAACCATGGCCTTCATGTCCTTGAGACGCTGCTTGTGGCTGTGGTCGTAGCTGCTGAGATGCGCTTCATACTCGTTCATGCGAGAGTAGCCCTTGGAGCACAGGTTGCAGTAAAAGGCCTTCTGGGCCTCACGCGCTGATGAGGTCTGCGCTGGCGGAAGTGTTTGATGTCGCTAAGAAGCTCGTCAATGAGGGATGCGTTGATCGACAGATAGTAACTTACGGGAGGCATGATGAATACCTATTGGGTAAAAAAGCGTCGAGTGTGTGTATTCTGCGAAATACTACAACGCAGCAACTGAGCCTGTGGTGATGAAGTTGAGGTTCAGCGATCCAAGACATGAATCTGAGATGAGGTACCGAGCATGAGCGCTGAGCTAAACCATATTTAGATAGAGCATGGGTGTTGACCGACAGCGACCGCGCTAACCAATAGAGACTCGGCGGGTTTTGCTGACCGGGCACGGATGGACCCCGAGGACCTGGAGAGCATATCAACGTCACTGTCCAGGGGTTTCCGACAGGGCTTCCAGAAGACCTTGCCCCAGAGTTTAGTGAAGCTTCCCCGTTTCCCTCAGTGCGTTGAGGCGCTAATCCTAATTGCAAAACCCTCTCCCTGTCTCACGCGCCATCAATCCCCAGTCTCTTCCCACTATCCCCCAATCTTTTCGTGTCCTGCATCTTCACAAACACCCGCTGGGCGTGGTTGCACCATGGAATCCGACCAATCCCCCGATCGTCGAGCCTCACAGGCAAGCTTCCTGTCTCTGCAGCAGCTTGATCCCTCTCCGGTAGACTCGCCACCAGCAGATCCCTCCATCGACCGCCGGGACCTCGGTCCACCGCCTCGAGGAAGTGATGATGGATACGAGCTCGTGGACGCCGACGGCATGGAGGACAGTACGGCGACGGCCAAGGCTCCTTCGACTGGTGCTCCGGGATTGAGCTCAAGCGCAAACCTCGCGGGGAGCACTACACCTGGGATTGCCACAGGTCCCGGTCCCATCTTCTACCGTGAGTCCTCGAATTCCCTCGCTCAGAACTGTGCGAACCAACCCAACCCTTTGCTAACTCAACTCCAGTGATGCGAATCCAAAAGTTCTCCAGCTACGCGCTGGGCCTCTTCACCTCCCTCCATCTCGCCAACGTTTCCCTCATCCCCGCCATTACCCGCTCCGTCGCCGGTTCCGAGACATATCTTCTCATGACTCGTGAAATATACCAGACCTCGCTCACCGAGCCCATGCTGGTCGCCATCCCTGTGCTAGCGCACGTCGGCTCGGGCATTGCTCTCCGCCTGTTAAGGAGGTCGCAGAACATGAAGCGATATGGGGCCGCCACGCCGGGAATGTATGAGCTCCATCGCTCAAGGACAGAGCTGGAGGACCCGAAGAGCGCCAAGTCTGCCTCGCCGTGGCCGCCATTGAGCAACATCTCGATATCCGGCTACGTCTTCACTGCCTTCTTCGCTGCCCATGCCTTTGTCAACCGCCTTCTACCCTTGAAAGTTGAGGGTGACAGCTCCAATATCGGCCTCGCTTACGTTGCTCACGGCTTCGCTCGGCATCCCGTTGTCGCTTGGGTCTCCTACGTTGGTCTGCTTGCCGTTGGATGCAGCCATATGATCTGGGGACAGGCCAAGTGGCTCGGGTTAGCGCCGTCGACGAACATAATCTGGGGAACTGGGTCTGCCAGGAAGCAGAGGAGGAGGCGATGGCTTGCTCTTCACGGTGCTGCAACAGCCTTTGCTGCGCTGTGGGCAGTGGGAGGTTTGGGCGTCGTCGCGAGAGGTGGTCTTACAGATGGCTGGGTTGGAAGAGTGTACGACGACCTTTTTGCAGCTGTGGGCTTGTAAGAGATGAATCCGGTGAGGGCATATAGGATGGAGTTTGGTTTCATTTACACTGCACTGTAGATATCTTGGGATTCAACATCGGTATGCGCATCATGGAAATACCCGAAGTCAAGAAGAAGGGAAGTAGAGGAGCATGTGTTGGTTAGAGTAGACTGGGCATATTAGGTATTCAATAATGAACATATGTCTTGAAACCATGACATCACACCATGTTTATTCACCCTTTACAAATTACCCAGGTAGACTATGTAACATAGCAAGGGCAAATCTGGCGAGTACAGGGTAGCGCAGCCAGCTCCGGTCAACCACCGAACCAACCATCGTCACCGACATTTTCCCTCCAACCTCACATCTCTTAAATTTCAACATAACCTCTTCGCTTTGACACCGCGACACTACATCTAGGCTCTTCTTAGCTGCCCGCAGGCTCGTCCTGCGCAGCGCGACACGAACGGCTCGAAATGCCGCCGAAACGAAAGCTCCTGCCCGCCGAGGGGAGCTCTCAGCCTGTCCTCGACGATGTAGCCCACCCATCGAAACGACTTCGTCTCGCTCCCATGCCCTACGAGCCTCCTTCCTGCGATATTCTCACCACGATCTCTTCCGAACTCCTCCTTCGAATTCTGTCCTTCCTCTCCTCTTCCGAGCTCCTCGACATCTCCCCCACCTCGCGGCGTCTCTACCGCCTGTCCTCCGATCCGCACCTCTGGCGCGAGCACTACTACGAGCGCTTCGTCCTCCCCCGGGCTTTACGAATTCCGGGCTTTCGCATCGGTGGAGCTGGCGGGACGAGGTTGCAGTACTCTGCGCGACGAGCTGTGTGGGCAGATGGAAGCAAAGGAAGGGCGGCGGACGAGGGAGTGCTGAGAGAGAGCAACAGAGGTGAAGGCGTGGACTGGAAGAGACAGTACAAGCTACGGCACAACTGGGCCAGGGGAAAGTGCGCTGTGGAAGAAGTCAGTGTGCGAGATGCCTCAGGAGACAACGGAGGACAGAAGAGGACACTGGTCAAGGTCGTGGAAGGCATGGCTATAACGGCCGATTCGGAATCAGGACTGCGCGCATGGGACCTGCGAACACGGCGACCGATCGCGCAGCTAGATTTTCACGAGGACGACGGGTGCGGTGAAAGCGCACCAGCATCACTGGCAGTGGACGAAAATGGCTCCGGAAACGTTGTAAACATCGTACTCGGATTCGCGGATGGTAGTTTCGGGCTCTGGCGGCTGGATGTTAAGCGACAAGAGTTGACGAGGAGATACCGGCACGAGAAGAGCTGCAACGGAGAGCTTGTTGCGGTGGCATACGGTCATCCCTATGTGCTCACGGCGACGAGCGCTGGATTGATATCGCTGCATACGTTTAATCAATCAGCTGCCGAACCCAGCGACGACACCGTAAACGAGAGCGAAAGCCACGACGATTCAGTGACTCAAGCGAATTCACCGAGGAACAAGAAGGGCGAATATACGAAACCTCACGATGTGAACGCAACCCAAAGCTCCCTCCCGCCTCCCCACCTCCTCACCTCTCTCAGGTCGCACACCACCCACCTCCCCCTCGCGCTCTCGATCCGCCGCATGTCGTCCTCCGTCAGCGCCTCCATCGCCTACACCTTCTCCGTCCGGGACGGCTGGTGCATCGGCGTTCAAGACCTCCTCATCACGCCCTCCCGCGACGCCGACACCATCACCTCGCGCCTGGCCTCCACGTTCCCCATCGCAACCTCGGGCTCCGACTCTCCAGCCTCGCCATCGGACGACTCACGCTCAGAGGTCACGACCCTCTGCTACAACCACCCATACCTCCTCGCCACGCTCCCGGACAACACGCTCGTCCTCCACCTCTGCACCTCAACCGCAACATCCCTCTCGCTCTCCCCCGGCATCCGCCTCTGGGGCCACACATCCGGCATCTCAGACGCCGAGATCACACCGCGGGGCAAGGCCGTGAGCATCAGCACGCGAGGCGACGAGATCCGCGTGTGGGAGCTCGAGGGCCGCGTCGGAGGCAGCAGCATCGAGGTGCGACCCACGACCAGGCAGCCAGCCGATGACGCCGACAGCAGCGGAAGCAGTCCTACGCCGCCGGGAGAGCGGGCTGAGTGGGAGGACCGCAGGAACTGGGTGGGCTTTGACGATGAGATGGTCATCGTACTCAAGGAGGCGCGGGATGGTCGCGAGAGCTTGATGGTCTACGACTTTACATGATCTCGACTACGGACGCCGTCCTAATCCTATCGGGAGGCGTATAATGCAGCGTCCACGTTCCGAAGTTGCCGGCAATGGTAATCGCCGCAAAAAAGCCCACGCCACTCCCAAGGGGAAGACTGCTGGCTCAACATGGCATGGCGACGTCGTGGCGCTTTGGGTCAGCGCCCGAGAGCCTGGATATAGCTCCTAGGCACCAAAGTCATGGCTGTTGGGCTCAGAGCGCAAGGCAACACGGATGAAATGCCACCAACCCTTACCACGCAATGCGAACAACTTTGGCTACACGATGCGAATAAGGCAGACCTTGGACAGGCACAAAGATGGCGATTGGACCTTGATAGTTCAATACCAGAGCCGAAAGCATAAGCTGCTGGGCGGCGCTGGAACCGGTGGCGCCATGGACAAACTCCCCACGGCATTCCCACCGACGGAGCTATCACAATGACTGGCTCGTACGACCAAAGGCTTGAGCATTAACCAGGCACTCCCATGACTAGTGAAAGCTTATTACCGAAAGCCAATTCAGCAAAGAGCAGCGAGGCCGACCCGAGTTGTACAAAAGGCATCGCTTCAGGGGGTGGCTGTAAGGGTACTTTCCACTGGCATCCAGACTTGAGGCCACCGGTCTGGGCACTCGTGATTACATACCTGGCAGTGGAGAGAAGGAAACCAAGCTGCGCCAAACAAGTGAAACGGCAGCAATGATAGAAACTCGGATCGTCAAAAACCCATGTATCTGAAACATGCCGTCCACGTTAACTCAAGCGCCGGGAGTTGACTGCTTTGCTTGCATCCTTGCGCTGGCGAAATTGCACCTCATGCAACCATGTGGCTCCACGACATTGAAGCAAACGTCGCACTGACAGCGCATCAGGAGACAGACACGAGAGAATAGAAAAACCATGCCCATCCAGGGGGAGACATGGCACATCCCATCAACGTGGGAATTGAGCTTGGACCCATCAGATACTGACACGCCAAGTCGCCAAAGCGAAACCCTAGGTTAGTGTACAGTACGGTACGGTACAATATAGCTACGTCAGTGCCAGTCGCACCTCGGGTCGAATTGACACTTCTCATGCGACCCAACTGCAGTCCAAGTCAATGAATGCCAATGTCGCTTGCTGCACGGCGGCTGTTCCTCCCACGCGCCACTGCCACTGCCACTGCCACTGCCACGGCCCTCATCTTGACCGCCTGCATCTTCACCGTCTCTTTCTCTCCAAATCTCTTGCGCCCATTCATTAAGTAAGGGGGCGAAAAGCGCATCAAAGAAAAGAAGCAATGGCAGTAGCCCATTGGATATTGTCGAATGCACGTTGCCGTTGTCCGTAACCGTCTTGAGCAAAACCCCCGCCGTCGCGAGGGGTCGATTTTCACATGGGAGGGGTTGGGTTGGGTTGTCCGTCCTTCCATGTTAAATTAGTGTCAACAAGCAGAGGGGAGCTTGAGCGGTGGGGCCCGTCCGTTAGTTATGGAGTTGGTTCTGGCTCCGGCTGGTAGTGGAGATGCTTCTTTTCTGGCGGAGACGAAGCAATTGAGGAGGGGAGTGAGGCTATCACCATCTTCATTGTCATTGTTAGTGTAGTGTTATGGCCAAGGCCATTGTTCTCACAATACTAGCTAGAGTAGGGCGCAAAGGAATAGTCGCAAGGAACAGTCGCAACGACCAGCTCGCTAGGAAAAGATGTAATGTTGTATCAAGAATGTCCCTCGGTCCAGCACTCCAAAACGAATTGAATTTGGCAAAATACCCGTGCACGCGGCCCGAATCTAGCCGCCCGAGGAGGCGGTACAGGTAAGGTATTCATCAGCCGCCGTCTAGAACTCTAGATTGGCCGAGCCCGGCGACGGCGGGCCGACAAGGCAAACGGAGGGCCGACTCGACGAGACGGTGTGCATAGACGGTGGTGTATAGGAAAAGACGGTGGATCGAATTCTTGGACCGTTCCCTTGAATGGAACTGGGACCCAATGCCGAAGAAAAAGGAAAGAAAAGGGATCCAGACTTGGATCGAGTGGAGAGACCGAAAGCCGAGGCAGGGCAGGGCAGGGCAGGGTATGGGATACGAGAGAGGAGGGGTGATAAACGATAAGGAACCTGAAAGAACCAGATTAACCACGTCAGATGAAATAACTCGGTATGCAATCTTAAAATCCAGGTTCCTATCTATATTAGAATGCCTCAAAGCAAGGTCAAGACTGGGGAAAGGCGACATGGACCGCCCTGAGTCAATTTTCAATAGAAGGAATGCAACTCACAACTTGGCCGAGTCAATTCACCCCTCCATCCATCGCGGGGTTCTGCTCCAAGACGCGTTCAATCGAGGGCAACCTAGCGAACCAACAAGGGAAGCCAACACTGGACGGAGCACTCCGTAGGGTCTCCTCCACTAACGCAGTGCCTGGTGACACAGGGCCATGATGACGTCTTTCACATTGAGAACACGCCCGGTTCTAGATCGCATTGGACCCATAGACTTTCTGGCCGCGTCTGCACGACTCGCTCCGTTACCTTGGTTCTTCCCGTCAGTTGTCAATGCAAGCGTCGAATGATGCCTTTGACGTTAACTATCCGTAAGTTAGGTAGGTACTGTGGTTCAGCGATGGATGGGTACTCCAATGTCCTTGACGCCTCCAAGCTGTCAGTATCAAGTCAATTAGGAGCTAATAGGATAGGGAGCATCCAGTGCCAGATGGCTGCTTGATGCTGAGACAATGCCCATGACTTGCTTGCAAAACTCACATGTCCTGAGCCTCTCCTCTTGTTGACTTTCCGAACTGATCCATCTCGGGTGCGCCCTCTCCGTCCCGATCCTGCGCTGCGCTGCGTTGCGTTCCGCCTTGATGTGCTCTGACTCCGTCGAGCCCACGTCTCAAACTCTCACACACAAATTGTGCCAGTGTCTCAGACCAAGGCGGTCAAGTGACTGATTGTAGCAGCGCGAAAGGGGACGGGTGATGCTTCACGGAGCATGCCCCGTGAGCCTCCATCCCTCCAGCCTCCAGACACAGACGCACACTTCCTTGAGCCTCTCGTCCTCTCACGGATGAGAGCCGCCCCCTTGGTGTGAACCTGTGTGCTGCCATCAGACAGCCATCAGCCACGGCCGATTGGGGAAATGGAATGGATGGGAGGGTACGCGCGCCGAGCGGGCCGTTTCACAAGCAAGGACTTGGAAGCGCGGTAAGCCCCCGTCCCGACTCTGGCACCAGCTGGAGGGTGGAGGGTAGAGGGCAGAGGGTAGACGCCATCCAGAATCTCCTGCTTTGTCCTTTGTGTCCAGCAGTCGTCCCTACCTACACGTGTGAATCAATGGTAACCAAGGACCCTGTTATCGGCGAACTGATAAGCATGTCCCTGCCACACCATCTTGTCATGCGCTCCCTCAATTGCTCACCTGCCAAAATACTGGTTGCTGATCGTTAATACGAATGGTGGGGAGGCAGGCTCAACAACAAGTCTGTAACCTGGGTTCGCGCCAGAAACTCCGAGAAACACCCCCATTATTACTGTACCGACAATTATTCGGAGACGGGGCCGATTGTTAGTTGTTGCTCTAACAAGTTTCCATGTCGGAGAACCTAAGCAACGAGGTGTGCGCAGCAGCGACTGGCTGGCAGCAAGCCAGAACTACCTTAGGGTTGTTAAAGCATTTCATTACTTTAGATGCATGTCCCACCTGGATGTAGGCTGCATCGCAATGTTTCTCGGCTGGCTGGGCGGCTCGGATTTCCTCCGCTGGTTCGGTTGCTGCTGATGTGATCATACTCCAAGTCGAGTAGAGCAACAACCACTTCATACTCTCCTAGTTGCTGACTGTCGCTCTCGGCTGGTCCGGATATTCAATCCTTCGTCATTGTCCCGAAGGACGCGCGAGCGCCGGACACGTTTGGAGTTTAAGTAAAGCCCGCCAAATCCGAACGGACGTGGAGATTCAGAAGTGAAAACACCGAAAAGCAACGAATATCGCCACTGAAGAGAGCGTAGTTCGTAATGCGCCAGAGAGCCCGAATGCGACGAGATGGCATACCTTCACTCGCTGACAGTGCGGTCGCATTCACTGTTGGCTCTTCGCCCCGTGCCTGTGCTGAGGCCATCTTCTCCACGCATGGATAAGCCCACGCAATGCAGTACTATAATGCCACTTGATGAGTCCAACAAAGAAAGCGGTCTCACGTCGTCGAGAGATGATGACGTTGGCATTTGGCAATGGTGGAAATGCCATCATCCCATCCCCATCCTCATCCCGTCAATAACGGAACTCAATCCATCATCAAACGCCCTGCTCACCAATCAGCAAAACTTCCAGAAGCCCCAGTCCCCAGTCCCCGGCAGGGATCCAGGACGGGACGGGAGACTCTCGTTATCGATAGCCCACCGCCCATCAACATCATGCATCCAACACACCCCAAAATGTGCCCCCATGCACACCAGGACGCTAGGCCCGACATGACTTGGCGCCAGGTCTTGTTTCGGCCTCTTTTAGTCTGATTCTGCGGCAGACCCAGCCTGTTTCTCCATATCCTGTGACTCACATCTCGTCGGTGTGGGGGGAGGGGAAGTGCCAGAGCCAGAGCAAGAGGTTGGGTATGGAGTACGAAGTGTAATGTGCATGTAAGTTATACGCGCAACAGCAGGGCAGTCAAGGAGTGAAGTGAGAAGGCATTGGATTTGGAATCTTGGGATGAGATCCTGGAAGCTGGTGGCGGTGTCGCTGAATGTGCTCCAGTCTGGAGGGAGACCTTGGCGCAATGTGAGGCCGCCCGTCAGATTGCACGTATTCCTACAGTTAGCCACCCGACAGCATCCTAAACTTCCATTGGAGGTCACCAAGTACCAGGCTGGATTTTATCACTCCAACAGCCCCGAGGCCCAGGCCAGCTGTCACGAGGCCCCCCTACTGAATTGAGCCCATTAAGCCTATGGACGATTGACTTGACGGGTCAGGGACATCCGGACATGGAACAAGGAACCAACATGCGACGGGAGGCGGGATGGAGACCGATTCCAATTCCCAGTGGCTCTCGGCAGTTGCAATAGAAGCAGTTGCGCCAGATGTTCATCAATTGACAATTGGCAGATACCCACGTCTCACGCCGCTGATCAGCTTGCGACCACATCCGCCGTTTCTGCCTTGGCCGATAATCCGCTTTGGTTGAGTCAAGGAGCAAACATCGGATACAGTACTGTATGTAAAATGAACACCCAGCGGTCGTGGTAGCGTCGCATCGGTGGTGGTGGTGGGGGGCTCCATTGTTCGCTGGGTTTCCCCAAGAAGCAACTCTCCAGGGCTCTCCAGGGCCCCAAACAAAGGGTCTGGCAATCCGGAAGCGGGACCGATTGACGAGATGCAGCGTGCCAAGCGGGAGGGCAGCGCTGAGCTGATGCCACAGACTTACCAGAAAGAAACCGTAAATGAGCCCTCTGACAATGAGGAAAGCCACAAGAGTTGTGGCGACGGCAGACATTTGTGGTTGGTGAATTGGTTGGCTGCCTCCCTGAAAGTTCAATAGATGCAATTGCAATCAACGTCAATGCCTGCAGGCAAATCCAGAGAGTGCCACTTGACGCGTATGTAACAACAGAGCCATACATCGTGAGGCAATGGGCAGGGACCGAGGCAAGTTGCGGCAGAGGCGAAGCAGGTCTGAGGGGGAAACGCTGCTCAAGCTAGACCGCAATTCAAGACAAACGGTGAGATGACAGTCTGCCACAAGCAAGAGACCAGACCGTAACAGCCAGCAGGAAACCGTAGTTGGCGCCCAGCGTTCTTCGTCAATTGGGCATCGGGCAGCGAGACGACGTAAAAGCGGAGGGGGCTGATTCAAGACACAAACCGTCACACGCAGAGGCCACACGCCCCCCCAATTTTGGTATTGTCTCCTGGCTCAGCCATGATTCGTCCTAGGCAAGAGAAAGGAGGGGTACAGTAACAAGATGAGCATAGCTAAAGCAGGTAGTGGTGGTGGTGGTGACAACGGGGACGATGGAGAGAGAAACAGGAGCGCAAGCGATTGAGCGGGTGAGCGTGGGAGCGTAGTCTAGATAATGGGTAATGGTGTCGTGAGGACCCTCGGGTGATCCCCAAGTTGGCAACCTCTATCGAAAGAACTCGGGATGGGAGGATGATCGCCCTAGGATGGGCATGTGTTTGATGTAGGGACGCGCATCTGCCGCCGATAAGCCCAGATCGACGACGTCTTGTTCGGAGGCTTCTGTAGGAACAGGAAGATGGACCATGACACTTGTCTTGGAACTAGCTAGGTTGGGGAGATTTGGCGCCGGGCCTCGTGGACGTTGCCCGTCCTGACCAAGCCACAAGCGCCTCTGTCGATGAGATGGATGGCCCGTCGGGCTAGATGGACGTGTACCTACATGTCGCATACCAAGGCCATGATGGCGCACGAACTGTCTGCGCACCGAATTGGACCGCCAGCGTCGTCAAAACCCTTGTCACCATGGTCAACGACTGGCCGCCGGCCTCATCCCCTAAGACTGTAAGTTGTTACGAGGTAGGCAAGGTGAAGATGCAGTGCCTCACCTAGTCGGTGATTCCATCGGCCACTAATGCGCATCAATTGCCCTGGCATGGATGGCAAGATGTCTTTTGAGATGGAGCCATTGGATACAGAGCAGACAATCATGGGTCTTGGGACGACATGGCACGCTGTGGGGATGTTTTACCCTTGGAACCTGGGGGCCTGGTCTCTGTCCCGTTGCTCGCCTCGCCCAGCCGCGGCATGGGTATGGTCCTGGGTTGTTGGATTCTTTGTCTTGGCGCTGGGTTCGGGCTTCTGGCCCTCATATTTGCTTCAACCTGACCTGCTGCGAGGTCTGTCTGTCAGGAACTGTTAGTGTTGTTCTTGTCTGTCCTCGCTTCGTCATTTTCTCCACTTACATTCATGACACATGGGATTCTTGAGTATATGAATTCACGAAGCTGTTGCTGCTTGCGCACACATGCACGGGGAAAGACAAGTCAACAATCCCAGCTGCCTGGGCCAGAGGCGAGGCGCAGTTGTGGACAACGCTACAAGGCAACAGCAGAGGAGACAAGAGTGACGAGCAATGGCTCGTAATTGAGAGCTGTGACGGAGAGGAGAAGACAGGTACCTAGTGTACTGTAAGTGCTGCCCATCCGTCGCGCGACGGATTGC
>JAAVUK010001184.1:0-17412 GCA_014899095.1 Fusarium buxicola | reverse complement strand
TTGTTACCCCGAGAAGCTAGATGAGGCTTGATCGGCAGTGAGGACCCAAGGTGGCAGTCAGTCCCCTTCTTGCTCTGTGATACGAAGAAACAGGAGGCTGTTCCCCGGAGTTTACGACAATGACCAGCTATGCGGAGGAGAGGGCGGCGGGTTGGGCTGTGGAGGAGGGACGCGTGGGCCCCCTGGGGGCGTTGGCGGAGGGTCAGGATCTTGAGGTTCAGGGGAAATCGGCCGACGAGGCATACGTCGAATGTCGAGAATCATGGGCAGGCGGGAAGTCTGCAAAGGGGGAGGCATCTGTACTTAGAGCAGATCAAGTCCAAGTCCAAGTCCTGCGGAAGTACTGAAGGAGGTGGTGGAAATTTCGGCTCAGCCCAGGCGTGAAGTTATATCCGTCAACGAGTACCGCTGCCCCGAGCATCGCAGTGAATTGGTGCGACGCTCTGCCCACCTAATGAGGCTCACATCTCGCATGGCACGACCCGTACTTTGACTGGGATGGGATGCCTCTCAAAACAAGTAACTCGCGTCTATCCGTGTTTCCTCAACGCGGTCAGCCGCGCATGGTGTAGCCCACGGCATCTACATCCGCTCCCGCGTCCCGGGATCAGGCTCTGGGCACTGGGGACTTTACAGAGTAGAATACCCATCGTCATACCCGAGGCCGTGGTTCATACATATGTAGCAAGACTGCGACTGCGCCGGGTGCATCAGGTGGACAGAGTCAGAGGGATGAGGGGAACTGAGCGGGCATGACGAATATGTTACCCAGATGAGCAAGGCCGAGCAACTGGGTAGGGTTCAGGGCCTGGCGAGAAGGATGGAGAAGGCGCGCAAGCTGTGACACGCCCGCCGGTCATTTGAGGCTCAACTAGAGTATCCATTCTCCCGGGAGACGCTATTCTGTGGTAGGTTTGAGGAAGCGGGCACCCGCGTGGAGTTCGTGTGGGTGACAAGGAGTCCAAGACACCCAGGAAGGGGCTCGAGGTGGCAATTGGTGATACGTATGTGATATGTGATATGCGTCAACTTGGCCTATGTAGGTAGGCTCACCACCAAGCCAGAGAGTAGCTGCCCGTTTACAGAAGCTGCAGCCGCCTTATTCGCGAAGGAGTTAGCTGGGCTTAAACAGCCGACGGCCCCCAAAGGAGATCGACCGTGTCTCAATATGGCTGACGACATGGCTGACCGTGGTGATCAGACAGCCCATCACCACAACCGCAGCCACATAGCAACTGCTCGGTAGCATAACCGACTGGGGCCTGCCTCCGTCGTACCATGCAAGAGTCCCGGAACGGCAATACAGGGAACAGGTTTCAAAGCCGAGAGTGGTCCGAAGCGATGTATTTCGGGCCTCAGAAGCTCCTTGTGAGGAGGAGGAGGAGGAGGAGGAGGAGATACCCCTGGGCTAACCGGACAGTGGAACTTACAACGCTGGTGGGACGGCTAGGAGCTTTCCATTCTCTTTGTACCAATCCTGGATCCGGCGTCCCACCATTGGCTACCATGCGGATGGATCACATGTTGGAAAAAGCTTCTAAACGGCGGGTACGGGTTGCTATGACCGCTGTGAGCAATATTCGGCGGGCGATGGCTGTCACTGTTTCAAGGTACAATATTCCAGTGAGTGCTACGTTGTAAGATGCCCTCAGTACCTTGTTGTTGTGTTGTGGACGTACAATGCGCCGACACTCACTGAAAATCATGTAGTTCTGAGCAAAGTTGCAGAGATGACCATAACAGTCGCGAGATGGGTGCCATTACGGCCGCCCTAGGCATTGCTTATGGTGTCAGACTCGTCTCGTGTCGATTCTCGGCGCTCCCTCCAACCTGTTGAGCGGTGACAGCTGAGCTATGGTGGGCGCTGACCTTAGTGGCCTGGCCCATGCCTCTCGTCTTTCGCGGGGCCTGGCGAACTGTCACAACAGGAGTGGTGGCACACTGGCTGCAAGCTCGCTGAACGGTGGCCCGGGCCAAGCTAGAGCAGCAGTCCCTGTCCGGCCGAATGGGTTCATGGATCTTGCCTGCAGGGGCTGCATCGCAGGCTCGCCAGTTGGTGTTCAGAGAGGCAGCTCAGCCCTATAAGAGAAGACAGCCCTTTCTCGGTGAAG
The DNA here is from genome assembly GCA_014899095.1 of Fusarium buxicola. Taxonomy (NCBI): domain Eukaryota; kingdom Fungi; phylum Ascomycota; class Sordariomycetes; order Hypocreales; family Nectriaceae; genus Fusarium; species Fusarium buxicola. The sequence goes on along the minus strand of JAAVUK010001184.1, from coordinate 15,301 downwards.
GGCACTGACACCATGCTTGATACTCAGGTAGGCTAGCTTGACGCGTTACCCGCGTCACGCTGCTCTTAAGTTAGTTGCTATTCATGCCACGCTACCGTTACTGCGTGGTGACCCTGGCTGCAGGAAGAGCTTGCTGCGAGTCATCACGGAGACGCGGGAACTGCCAAGTCCTGACCCGCCAAACGTACCATACATCCCCACACAAAGGCTTGCTGGTGGAGCAGGGAGTGACAAATAATAGATACGATCTAGTGAGATAGAGAATATGTATGCCATTTCTTGGAGTCTCTGCGAAGAGGGAAAGCATGACGCTGATCCACGCGAGACGAGATGAGGAAGCGTCCCTGCTCGCTCCGCCTGTGGCAAAAAGAAACCCCATGGACCATGGAAATCAGAGCGAGGTCACGCAAATGATGGACAATTGCTGGAATTGGAATTGATGGGTCGTTGGATTGGCAACCACGCAACGGGAATAAGGCCCGGGCTGAAATATGATGCTGCCGCCAGATGGTTCCCGGAACCCCGGTCCACCTCCCATTGAGTTTCGTCATGGATCAATCTTAATCTGCTGTGGGTGTCAGCTTGTCAATGGAAAGGAGGGCATAGGAAACCACCCACTTGTTTCGGGAGCTAATTAAAGCCTGGGACCTTTTCTTTTGCCCTATAGTTCCTCCCTGAACGCCAATCGGAAGCCATTTAAATACAACCTTGCTGCACGCTTCTCATCTGGGCCCGCGGCCGTGACTGCGAGATCGACTGCGATCACCATGGCTGTCATAACTGCTGCGACTGCCATTGCCACTGCGGCGTCTGACGTCTTGGTTGTCGTGACGGACCCCCCCTCGCCGTCTGGGTCCTAAAGACCTAGAGCGTGACCTGGATGAACGAGAGTTATTGGACCGACTGCGGTACCGGCTCCCACCCCCGCGCGAAGGAGGTGGCCCAGGCGACGACCTGGAAGGAGAGCGCGATCCTGGACGGTACACGTCCGACCTTGGTCCATACCGACCTCCTGGTGACAAGCGACGACGGCTTCCTCCGCTGCCCGTACCTGGGCCGCCTCCAGCACCTATACCGAGGGGACCCCCACGCGCTCCTGCGAAGGGGACTCTGGGATCGATGTTGGCTCCACGCCGAGCGGTGGGAGGAGCAGGAGAGAGCTTGCGACGGGGAAGCACTATAGAAACGTTGATGGTCGCGCCGTCCACCTGCGCCTCATGCATGTGGGCAATCGCGGCCTCGGCATCGGCCTCGTAGTCGAACAGGATATACGCCGTGCCACGATTGGTGCCAACTTTGCTCAGGTGATTAGTCTATGTCAAGTACCAGGGACATGGGTGCGAAGAGGGGGTTTGGATTATCTTACACGTCCGGTTGATGGGAAGATCCAGATCCCTGATGCGTCCAAATTTTCCGAAAATCTCGTTGAGGTGCTGCTCGTTGATATTCTTGGATAATCGCTCCACCACAATCTATTCGCAAGGAGGTTAACCTCCGGGGGGTAAGGTGTCTAGGACAAGGTGACACGTACCTTGGTACTCTTCACAGGCGGGGAGCCGCTCCGGTCTCTGCCATCGCGGTCGCGGCCACGGCTCCAGCTGCGACTCCGACTCCTGTGGCGACCGTTGCGACGCTGGGGGGTTGGCGATCGAGCTGGCGAGCGCGAGTCATGACGGGGACGGCGCTGGGGTGAACGCGAGCGTTCAGATCGTGGAGTCGGCGAGCGGGTGCGAGACCGATAGCGGCCTCGTGATGGCGAGCGCGAAGCCATTGGGATCGGGCACACGTGGCCGTAAGTGAGACTGGGGGTTGTCGTGTTGTGATGAGATTGAACGAGCTTCGAAAGTTGTAGTGGTTGATAGGCAAGTGGTCCTTCGTGACAGGTGATCACGTGAGAGTTGCATTGACGCGACATAACTCTAACTTGGGACGTTTTTCATGCCCGTTCTATCTCCAGCAACCGTGGAGCTTCAATTGTTTCGTCTCATCTGTATTACCCCAGAAAGCAGTGCGGCATCAAAGTCACGTCTAAAACACGGTCCTTGCTCCGGAACGCCGGCATGAGCAACCAGAGGCACGAGGTCTACGTACTCCGTAAAGGGAGCTGACATTCCTGGCGTCGTGCTCGTTATCACCCTGGCTGGCCGTTTCCTTGCTTTGAATTCATGCTTCTAAGCTAAGCCTACCCACAGTGGCCAGTTCGAGTCGAGACGTCTGGCCTCAAAGGCGAATCCCCGTCGAAATCATGCTGATGCCTTCATTTCCCCGGCCGACGTCGTTGTTAGGGTAAGCCTAGGGTAAGCCTAGGTCCTCCTGATCAGCTTTCTTGTCCTGCATCGGATCTATCGCCGCGAGTGTTAGCCGTTGTGTCTTCCTCGGCCACCCATCACCCCAAAACTCACCCGCAGACTTGGTTCCAAACGACCACCAGCGACGTCCCTCAACCGACTTCTGCCCACTTCCCGACGTCTCCTGCTGGTCTTGGCCTTGTCCGTTATCCTTCTGAAGCGGCTGATGTTTCTCTTCGCTCTCCGCGCTGCCCTCCTCGGCTCGTCGCAGCAACCCCTTGACTCGGCGATGCTGTTCGGTACCCCGTATGAAGAAGATGGAGGATATCAGAGCGACAACGCAAATGGCCGCGCCAACCATAATGCCAATTTCGAGGCCTGTCATAGGCCTTGGGCCCTGGCTTTCGGGTTCCGGGAGAGAGGACGTTTCAAAGCTCTCAGTCATGGTGCGTTTCACCGATATGATAGTCCTGTTCGACGATGAGAAGTTGTTGATGAGGTAGGAAGTGCGCTCAAAGGAGCGCTGGAAGATGATGAGTGACAGGAAAATGAGTTGCAGAAGCCAACTAAGAGATTGAGATTCGAAGCTACTTTTGCCGGAACCACAATGATGCTAATTGAGAAACAATAGGAAAGGTGCCCTCGTTTACCTAACAGAAAAAATTGTATTCAACGGGACAATAATAGGGACTGGAGGTACCGCCTTATTCAGAGGCTGCCCGACGGCTGTTGTCAACTGGCAAACCTCTTACCCTGTCGTCCTAACACTGCAACCACAAGCTTCAATTTCAATTTGCGCGTTCGAGCACACCAAATATGTCCTTGCGCCGATGAAGACTGTAAATCGACCATCGGCATGCTGTGCCTTTGGAGACAAAGAGCGGTGACTGCCCGTCTGGCCCGCCGCCCTTGGGAAGGACAGTATCTTTCGTAGCTGTTCGGATGTTGCTTGCTACTGGTGCCCACAACCTCAAAGCTATTGATTCAAAGTGTCAGTATGACCTCCTGCCGGACTGATAGCAGTGACCGATGAAGCCGAAAGAGATGTATGCTACGATAACCGTTGCTGGGAGCGAATACGCTTGCTCTTTGACTATGCTCGACATACCGGATGATTCAGTTGGTAGTCTACGATGGGGTTCGATATCAGTGGCTCAATCGAGCTCGTATCTACATGTCCACGTTGTGAGATCAGCATGTCCGAGGTATCAACTATATATATACCTCTAACGTTATCCCATCACCATCCCTTGCATCCGCTGCCTGTCTCATGTTACGCAGCTCCTCTTCTATGCAAGGATTGTATGGTGATCTGATGAGAGAAACCCTACACCTAGCTTCCCCGCGCAACGCTGAATAAATGTGTACCTACTGGCTGTCCCTGGTCTCGCATCATCTCATGTGGAATCTTGAAACTAAAAAGCCAAGCTCAATGGCCAATAGGATTCCTGGCCAGCCGTGGATAACGATATGGGCAAACCAAACAAGTAGAACCACGGCCCCAGAACATGCACGCAAAGAGTGAATTAAAACACATGGGAATGAAACCACACACGCACTGCTCGCGGTGGGCGGCGGCCGCCTAACGACCTATGTACAAATACTGGCGGTTTTTGGCCCTATACACCCAGGCCCGAGGTGAGGATAAGTTGTTTTAAAGATCACATGAACTCCCAAGAACAACTCCTTCTAATCTTGTTGACGCCCGGTCACGATCCCTACGGGATAAAGAACTTTACATGGCGGGAATACCTTCGAACTCCGCGTAGCCCAAGGCAAGGTTCATGTTCTCTATAAGGGGTGTTAGCAATAATTGATCTCACAAACCAGAAGTGAGCTTGGGAAGGGAACTCACGCAAGCACTGGGTGGCAGCGCCCTTGTTAAGGTTGTCGATGCTGGCGCACACAACAACCCGCTTGCCGCTGCTGTGCACGGCAAAACCACCAATCTCAACGCCGTGCTTCTCCATGATGTTCTTCACCAGAGGAGGCTCACCAACAACCTTGACAAGGTTCTCGCCGGCATATCGATCCTGATAAATCTGTCGGATGTCTCGTGAGGTCATGGTCTTGTTGAGAGGGATGTTGATGGACTGGTGAATGCCACGGAACCATGAAGCGACATGGGGAATGAAGCCGACAGAGGTGCCGAGCTGGCTGCTGACCTCCCGCTCGTGAATGTGGTCGGTCAAGCTGTAGGGAATGAGGTTGTCACGGAGAAGGTTCACGTCGTTCTTGGGGGAGGGCTTGGTGCCAGCACCCGAGTAACCGGATATACCAAAGACCACAGGCTGACCACCAATGTGCTCCAGGAGGGGAGCAATACCAAGTTGGGCAGCAGTGGCATAGCAGCCAGGATTAGCAATTCGGGTAGCCTGGAAGATCTTGGAGCGCTTTGTAAGCTCAGGAAGACCGTAGGTCCACGAGCTGTCGAATCGGTAGTCAGCCGAAAGGTCGACAACGACGCTCCTATTCGCACGGCCCTGGCTGGCCTCGTCGATGGCCTCGACATATGGCTTGCATACGCCGTTGGGCAGAGCCATGACCCAGCAGTCAATGGCTCCCTCCTTTTCGAGCTTACCAACGTCCTCAGGGCTAAGGTTCTCGTAGGTGATCTTGCGCTTGGTGTAACCCTGGAGTTCCTGTCCGGCGAGCTCTCGGGAAGATATATGCCTGAGGTCCATGTTGGGGTGGCTGCTCAGGAGGTCAATGAGCTGCTGACCAGTGTAGCCTCGAGCGCCGATGAGACCGACACGGGCAGGCACGTCGTTGGACGCGTTCTTCTTGCCCAGGGGAGGGTTGGGGTTAGTGGTGGTGGCGTAGCCGCGTCGTTGCTGGCCGAACAGCTTCTGGTTCGCTCCCAGCCGGCGAGCCAGAGTAGAGTAGGTTCGGCTCTGAGAGGCATTCAAAGACTTACTGGCAGCCTGAGCAGCGCTGCGGAGTCGGGACTCCAGGTTGGAGTCGCCAAGCATGGCTCGGCCGTGAGCAACGAAGTCCTCGTAGACAGGGACAAGTGCGTCAGAGCGGAGGTCGCAGCCATAGTAGAACAGAACGCTGCCATTCTTGTTGAAGCTTCCATCGGCCTTCTCGAAAAACCAGGTCAGGTTCTCATCCTCCTCGCTGACAGTCCAGGCCAGGCTAGGGTGGTCCTTCTTGATGGCAGCAAAGACGTTCTCAGCAATATTGCTCAGCCATCCAGACTTGGTGATATTCAGAGTAGCCAAAGTAGCAACAGAACGGCCCTCGCCAGCAGGCAGGACAACGGCCAAGCATTGCATGCCATCGTCGTAGTAGGCGCTGAAGTTCTTCTCCTTGAGAATATCGATGAAGCGGTCAACAGTTGCCTCGGCATCCATCCCCTCCCGATCGCGAACTAGAGTCTCCTTAAACTTGGCGAGATCCTCGATCTCGTTGATGGAGGTGACCTTCTGCACCTTGTCACCCCGGCGGATCAGGGTACCGGCACCAGAATCTGTGAAAAGCTCCTTCTGCAGATCACTGGGGTGAATAATAGCAACGGACGAGCTGCGGGGGAGGGTGTCGAGAAGCTCCTTGATCTCCTTGATCTTGAGCCGCGTTCCGTATCGGCACCAAGGCTGGGACATAAGATGATCGAACTCGGCGTCCAAGTTGATGGCAGAGATCTTCTCACCATCGCCGTCAAACAGTCCACCCTTCTCTGACAGATATACAACCTTCAAGGGCTCGAGGGCACGGGCAAGCTCGGCGGCGGCGACATCGGCGTTGACGTTGAGGAGGCGACCATCGTCAGACTCGGCCATGGAGGTGAGGATAGGGACGTAGCCAGCTTCAATGGACTTCTCAATGGCCTCCTTGTTGACCTTGGTGATCTTTCCAACATACTGCCACTTCTCCTTGTCGAGGTAGTCGGCCATGAAGGCACCACTGATGGATCGGGTAGCAACGCCAAGCTCGTCGAGGCGATCGATAAGCTTCAGGTTCTCCTCAAGGAAGAGCTTGCGAGCGATACCAAGAGTCTTGGCATCAGTGACTCGTATGCCCTCCTCAAATTGGGGCTCGACGCCAGCCTCCTCCAGCAAGCGGTTGAGCTGAGGGCCAGCACCATGGACGATGACAGGATACAGGCCGAGCTCGTAGAGGAAGAGCATGCTACGGCACAGCTCGTCGAGGTACTCGGTAAGGATGGCACCGCCGACTTTGATGACGGCGAACTTTTGAGAGGAGACCGAGGTGAAGAGCTTCAGGTACTGCTGGCCCTCACGCTTGCTGCCGATGCTGCTGACGGTCTGCGCAACAATCTCCCTGGTCCTGTCTCGTGCGGGCGACGAGGCCAGCGCTCGCGTCGTCGTCCAGAGGGCTCGATATACGTTGAGGCATCGGCCCTTGGTCGGAGCGGCCCTCGTGCCGGCACGGGCAGCGGCGGCGCGGGGAGCAGCTCGTCGGGCACCAGCCCGAATGGCCACAGAGGTGGCAGACAGCATCTTCCTCGGGTTCTAGAGGCCAATTGGCTCGGCAGCGGGTGATCGTGGGCGGGCAGTGGGTGGAGGGAGAGGAGGGTGTCAAAGCGAGGACTGATGGATATGACTCTTTAAGGGAGAATGAGCGAGGCGGCGAGCCGACAAGACCGTGTGGATGGAGGGGCACCTAGAAACAAAAAGCCGGGCACCCAACGCCCCCGAAACCGGGCGCTCTCACCAAGAAGGCGCACAGCACTAGCAGGGTTCTAGCATGCCCTTGGCGAGTATCGATTCCACTCAGGACTGCGCTGAAAGAACAAGCAAGCGGCAGTTCTACTGTGCGAAATGCTTGACCTGCAATTCCTACCGGAAGGCATTTCAGTACATAATCAGGAGCCTATCTCACGGCAAAAGACTCTGAGGAAGTTACATAATACATGTTAGAGTAATTCTTGCTTATAGTAATCTGACTGGTATCTATATAAGCTTAGGGCTAGCTACTGCACTTTATGATGGATCATATTTCAGTCCACCCACTGTACCTAGTGTAGGTAGGTAGGTAGGTAGTTGGTACTGGGGCTACCTATAATTACCTGGTGCCTTGCTTGCTGCTTTCTGTCCAACACAGCCTCTCGTCAGTAGCGATACCAAAAAGAATCTTGACTCATGAACGCGGTAACATTTGCGGTATGAATCACAAAGAATTATGTCTTTTTCGGTGAAGGCCACCGAGGCTTCTAGGTTTAATCGGAACCCTCTGTGGTACTTCTATGTATTGGACTGCAGCTTAAGCAAGGCATAAAGCGGCAGAGAATTTCTTTCCATTTATCCGCCGATCATTTTCTCAACCCACGTTGTCGTCAAGGTGAAATTCGTGAGTCATCCCACGCGTGCCGTAACCAAAGTTCTCTAGCGTGTCAACTACCGATTGAGGCAAAAACAAAAAGTGCAGATGGTGATGAGCTATTATCAATCAGTCGGCGTTATCAATCTATCCATCCATCCACCCACCCACCCACCTGCAGATACGGAGTAGTCTCCATGCTACTCCGTACTCCTTATGTACAGTACATACAGAACGCCGAGTCCACCACGGAATGACGCCAATCCAAGACCCATGGGCTGCTCCAGTGGTACCGAGGCTTCTCCTTCGTTACTTGCCCCGGGCCCGTCTTGATATGCGGACAGGTTCCACTCTCGGCCCAATTGCTCGTCCAACTATTGATTTAGTTCGTCAGATGCTGGCTGCCGGCCTCGCAGGATTCGTGTCCTGACATGGACAGGCTTGACACGAGCACAATAAATATCACTCGGCTGGATAGCAAACTCGACAAATGGACCACTAAGGACTCCAAGCTAGAGAGCCTCAAGGTCAAAGATCCCATTCATAAACTCTGAAGCGCCGGTCGACGTAACCCCTATTCTTCACTCTCTGAAGCGAAGCGTGGGAGAAATAAGATCATAACTGACAGATCCAGCGGAAAGGTATACATCTCAATTAATCGGGAACGCCTAATCTCAATCATACATCCAGCCCGGTCTGGCGTCTTCAGGAACAACACCGAGAGTGCGCCACCGGCGTGCGGCTCCCGGGAAGCAAAAAGTGGCCAGCATAACATGACCGGGGGGCCAACGTGAACAAACTCCACCGTGCTCAAATCATATCCCATTGCATTTATGGCCAGTTGCCCAAAGTTCCATTTCCCATATTCGTAGCTTGCGATATTCGACTTCGTCATGTCCCAGCGTGTGCATCGTGAGGACCAAGTACCCAAAGCAGCAGAATGAGGTATTAGCGGGTAGCAACAACTGTTTGACGTTAGCATTCAGCTCAAGTTTCGCCGACGGTAACGTGAAAAGGCTTACCAGAAGGGACAATAATGATGACCAGCAGAATGATGATACCGATAATCAGACACATGCGCATCTTCATATCCTTCCACCACATTTGCTTGCGAACCCTGTTGGCGCCCCGACGGAAACCTTGTGCCGAGACGGCCAAGTTGTCGGTCTTGTCTTGGAGAGCATCGAGTCGCTCACCACGCTGAGAAACTTTGTTGATGTTGTCACGCATCACGCCAACGGTATCGTCGATTTGCTGGCAGCATTATGTTAGCGCATTCACAGAAAAGAACAATCATGTAGCGCTGGGCGAGATGGTAGTTCATTGCGAGAGACAGAGCGTGGTCTTGAGTAGGTCGCTGATAATGTGCTAGCCCAGGGTTCGATGGGATGTCGTTGACCGTAAGCAAAGCTCGTGAAGCTGTGAAAAGCTCAAGCAACCAGCGCTGGGCCTGTTTGCAGGCCAGCTGGCGATTTTTATAAAGAATCAAGCTCCAGCAGTCATGACATCGCCCCAGACCTGTGCAGTTGACGAATTGGGATCGAAAAGAGACAACGTTACTTGGGATCCAGCACTCAAGGGACCGCCATTCATCAGAGTCGGTTGCCGAATCTCGCAATCCATACACTTCCGTGTCGCCAGCGCATCACCAAAACCATCAAAATCAACTTACGGCTTGTAGCGCCTGCGTCCTCGCATTGCCGCCAGCACCCTGTTGGGCTCCGGCCTGGCCGCTGGGGATGTAGGGGTCGTAAGGGGCTTCCTGCTCGGGCATTTTGGCGGTTGATGGGAGGCTGCGAAATTGCTAGATAATAGATAGAGGTTATCGGTCGGAGCGGTGCGCAAATTGGCGATGAAGAGGTGATAGAGGTCGAGGTCGTTGCGTCGTTGTGATATACGAAAGGAAGAGGTTGGCGTAGCGAGGTTGGAGGAGGGAAGTTGATTGTGAGACGTTGCGCTGGCTAAGGCGAAACGAGTAGACACTAGGCCTAGTTAACGACCAGGTTGGAGGGCGGAGCTGATTTGGGGGCGCTGCACAGGGTGACGGTGACGAGGCCACGCACGGAGACGGCGGAAATGGATCGGGGGGCCGGGCTTTTGCTGAGCCTGACTTGTCTGGTGGCTCAGTTGGCCAGGTAAGGTACCTTTACGCCCAAGCATCTTTGTTCTTACTTTGGAGCTTACGACAGGGCTATATGTGTTTGCGCCTTTGTGGTGCTATTTTGGATATCAATGAATTTGCCGCATTACGAAGCATAAGCACAACCAAAGCATCATCTCCTGGCTTCCTCTGCTGAGCTGCAAATCCTCACCAGGAACAACAGTGAAGTATGTACTCCTCCATACCTTGCCGCTAGGTACCTAAGCATGGCGAGGCTGGCGTATGAACGGCTGATGAGGGTCTCATGTGATGCCTCAGGTGCCAACTTTGGTTAAGCGTGGTCAGGGAATGTCCGAGATGAGGGGTGGCCAATGCATGTCAAGTGCGTGGCGTATTCGGATTCAGCCACGGGCGAAGGGTCGCCACAGCAATCTGAGCTGAGCGCCACTCGAGCTCAGCGCGGACTCTCGCAGTTTGGAGAGGACGACAGGACGACAGGATGACAGGATAGCAGAAACCAAGGACATTTGGTGTTTTGGATGAAGCTGGTTGCAATCCACTAGATATTGCCGCAACGGTCCTGGGTTGATGTATTTATAAATACTTGCTGGATTCGAATCACCGGTCGGGTTTTGGCGCCGGTCGGTATAGACACTGGCGCTGCGTGACGAGAGCTACATTGTCCCGTCAGCCTGTAAATCTCACATCGAGTTTCTGCAAACGCAATTACCTTGCCAAGGCCATAGAGGTATCATAGTCCAGCTTCCTATGCCATGGATAGAGGACTCGAAGACCCGTCGGATACGTGTAAACCAACTGGTTGTAATCCCCCTGGGAGTTCTGTCACCTGCAGATATTCATCCCAAGACTCGCCATGACCATAAGGTTCGTCGTGCCAGGCTTCGTCTCAAGGCGGAATTAACTGGAGGCACTTGATCTGTCCTCTCTCCCAAAGAACGGCCACGCAACGTTCTTGTATATTCAAATCGACTCCGGCGCCATGGCGTCGAAACAATCGCTTGACTCGGCGCAGTCGAACTGGTCAGTCACCAGCCAGCTTTTATTCAATATGACAAAAGCTTCGCGAAGCCGGACTCGCCCTCACTCCGTGGTTATTGTTCTTGTCTCACAGGCGTACAGCGAGAGGAGTATTCGGTGCGTCGATACAAATTCGTGTCGAATTCAAGAATAGAAATATCGGGAATCGTCGGCGAGCGTCTTCGGCGCCTCGATGTTGTTTCAAGGACCTCCAATGACGCAGCTCCAAGGTCATGGCATTTCATCGGCAAAGACTTGCAGTGTTGCTGCGCATCTCGCGAGTGGCGACAAAGACCCTGGAGGGATGGCATCGAGATTTGAATGGGATGATTCAGTTCATGATAGGGCTATAAGACGGGGGCTAACTCGCGATTCATGGTGCTGTCATAATGATGTTGATGGTATTTCAAACCACGAAATGATTAGCTCCTATTGCCGAGCATTGTAAATCGTCGAACCTTGCGTTTGATTATTAGCCACCCCAGGACTTCTCGCCGGATTCTCATAGGATGAAATATTATGTAAAGTCGTCCAGTGCCAGTGAGCCAATGACACACCAAGGAGGCTCCGGACGCCTCGAGCCAATCAGGCAGCGTAGGCGGCATCCGAGATCCCGATTCTATGATATCAGCATACCCTCTTGAGCCACCGCACAGCTTTCTGCAAGGCCTGCTCGCTTCTGGATATCTTATTGGAGTTTTCTATGATATGGAAGCATGTCGACCATGACTTGATTGGGCAGGTATTGGGCAAGACCATTGGCTCAACGATCAGTGTTGGGTTCAAGTGTTCTGTACCCTACCTAGGTAGAGCGTTATGTATCGGGGGCCACGTGAATCGGGCTACCATGAGCTGTGGCAATGGAGAACCGTACCTGGCAGGGTGCCATATTTACCTTTTGGTCTTGTCCAATGCAACAACAGGTCTTCTCTTCCTTGGCTACAACCGCCGCCCACTGGCGTCTGAGCCTCAGCAATGTCCAAGAGATACCGCCAACTGCTCCCTGTCCCCAATTCTGACAGTACCTCTTCTGACTCGCACCCCTCTGGCTCGTCCTCAACTCCCCTTTCATCGAGCGATGAACCGCTCAAACGGCAACGGATAGGAACCCAGCTTGCATGCAATGCGTGCCGCAAAAGGAAGATCCGTGTAAGCCGCCTCGACTCCAACCAATATCCCCTTTGCCTCCTTAACTTTGGATATATAGTGCGACGGTCAGCGGCCTCTTTGCGAGGCTTGTCGACGACGAGGCGAACATGAGCAGTGTACGTACGCCGATAGCCGCAGCCCGGGCCAGACGAGCAAAGAAACGGAGCAGATCCTCGAACTGATCGACCTTCTAAAATCTGGGCCTGAGAACCAAGCCCTCGACATCCTGCGAATTCTTCGATGCCACGACGATCTTGAGACCACTTTGTCAATAGTGCAAGCCAGAAGGAGTCCTTCAGGTCCTTCAGCAGGACAAGAATGGCCTCCATACTCTACACGACACCTAGGGCTGGAGTACGAGCTCATGGCAAATAGCCCAGTGGCCTTCCCTCCGCTTCAGCCTCTCGAGTCTAGCATCTTGAAGTTAGTTGCGTCGCACGCGGAGACGATCTCTTGAACTCATCATGCCTTCGCGTTGGCTTAGGCCGACTTCACTCTTGGCTCACGCTCAGTAGGGGGGTCCTCGGAACCAACCGCGCATCAAAAACCAGCAGCGAAGACATCGGCTCGTCGTCATCCAATCCCGAACCCAACCCTTTTCCTGCGCACCGTCCTGCGACGCATTTCATATCGACCTTGCGCCCTTGTGACGAACAATTAGAGGACCTAAATATGAGTTTCTGGACCTCTGTCCCAATCGCCAACGACCTCGCCGCTAGAATAATATCACTGTATCTGGAAACGGATCATCCTCTGTTGGGGACGTTTAATCCTGATCTATTTGTCAATGATCTGGTCAACTGCCAACTGAGGCACTGCAGTCAGTTGCTTGTCAATGCAATTATGTACTGGGGTTGTGTAAGTGGCCATAACACTCCCAGGGCAAGCCGCATGGCTCGCTGACATGGATATCGCAGCAAATGTATAGTGCTTCCGATCCTACGGTCAAGGTATACCTGCCTCACTTCAGTGAAGAGGCAGAAAAACGCTGGTCGGAAGACAAGTCCAAGGATTCCATACTCAATCTCGCCGGCGCCCAGTTGCTGAGTTTGGCATACTTGGGCGATGGCAAGGATCACTATATGTTGATGTACGTGTCAGAAGCGAACGCCATGGGAACACGTATGGGTCTGTTTGGAGTCAATCCCGCCGTTGCAACCAGCAGGGCTCGAGACATTCCCCCCGAACTACGAAACGCCACTTCGTATGCTGCCTGGGGCACTTTCAATTGGATAGTGTAAGTTGGCAACCCAAGCGCAGACACCAAACGCCCAGAGTACTTATGTCCTCAGACTTATGTCATTGTTCTATCAACAGCCTGGTGTCTCATACCCAGAATACCCCCCGGTTCTTCCAATACCGGGGCACACATGGCATCACGACCCTGATGACAGCCCCGAGTCAGTTCGAGAGTCTCTGAAGTCGACGTATATGGGCAATACCTTCCCATTTCTTTGCCGGTTCTGGCGCATCGTTCACGATGTGCCTTTACGATATTACCGCGACCAACCCCATCCACGTGAGCGTTTGAGTGATCATGTTGATCTCGCGTTCGCCGAGTACAAATATCGCGAGCTCATTGCTTGGGCAGAGACTCTGCCACCATACATGATGCGTTCAGAAGATAGTCCGCATCATGTTCTCATTTTCCAGTGCGTCAGTGCTTTTGCTCGTGCTTCGTTTTTGTCTCTGGTTGAAGCATGAACCGGCCCTTCTAACATGGCGATTAGCATCTGGCTTCATGCAGCCATTCTCGATATTCTGCGTCCTTTCACGGTACGAGCGAGGTCTGTTCCGAAACCATTGCGACTCAAGACCTTTCCCTGCAAAAGAAGCTCGCCCGACGCCGCTTATAAAGCGTCTGTTAGTCAACTCAAACGCTTAATAGTTATATACCACAAGGGCTACGAATCCTCGACTTACACAATGATGTGGCACACAGCCCTGATCCACGTCGCAAACGCCATACTTAGCGATACCGAGGACCCTACGTGGCGCTTCTATCTCTTTTTCTGCATCAAATGTTACGGGCATCTGCGGCAGGCGTACCGCTTCGCGGAGGCCATCGGCCGAAGCATGCTTTCCATGCCATTGCAACAAGGAGATATATCGGCGAGCGAGGCACGGCAAATGATGCAGCAATTTGAAGAGAACAAGTTGAGCAACCCGTCGGACGCTATTCGGGCTACGTTCATGGCCGACTTGAATCTTGCCATGACCGATCCTGCGAGGGCAACCGTTGAGAGCCTAGCCGATAGGTTTGAGGACATAGCACTGTTCAGAGAATTCACGTATCAGGAGGACTCGAGCAAGAATGAGCCGATGGAGGTCGATGAGAATATCTGGGACGCGTTATGAAAACAGGGTGCGGTCGAAGCAAGCGGTGTGTGTTATCATCGGATGAGTTTCTGAGGCTTCCCGAGATGAATGCTATCGCCGAGTCTATCACAATGGTGTTAGAGCGGCAAGCCAAACGACTAGGTGGCTATGACAGCCAGACTGTGTTATTTGACATAGTAACATACTTAGTTAATCAACTCGGGACAGAATGCAGGGAACCTGGAAAGCAGTCCACATGATCAAAATTGAAACTTGTTGGTGTTGCCATTGATATGAGGCAGTTCAGCAAGGCAGGGGAAATTCTAGGAACAGGCCTATTACAACATGTCTGTACTATGCAATTTGGAGAATCGTTAGCCATATCAGCGTACAGCATAGATAGGTATGTGCCCCATGAAGCAAGGGAGAACTGGGTGTCTGGCTGCTCCATGTGGGATCAAAAACGCGTCGCATAGGCCCAACCAAATATGCAAATGTATTGGGAGCAAACAACCATTAACTAAGGTAAAGGACTCTTGGTCTCCAGTTTGTACAGTGTTTTGCCAGTGTAATTTTTGCTAATTCCCAAGAGGTGGTAATTGTAACCAAAGAAAATACAAGGTCGCTGTCACCCGCAAAGTACCATTTTGACTGCTGCTATTTCAATGCCTTTATGCTGTAAGCTCAGTTCTATTATGGTAGAAATTGAAATCAATCCAGGTCTTGTGATAGAAATTGAATCGATGAGTTACGGTTGAGCGTCATTGTGATCAGGTACAGTATTGGTGAGCTTTCCTTAATTTCTTTCGTTCCCCTTTGTCAGCCAGTGAGAGCGCTCGGCTCTACCCAAAGCGGCCGCTTCTGTTTCAGAAGGGTAAGCATCGAATTCTCACACTTGACCTCGATTGATTGAGGCCGAGTGATGAAGCTCATGAGCCTCCATAATGCTTTTCGGCCATTGCTGGGCCGGTTAATGAGGTGTTCATCTAGCATACGCGATTCTCGCACTGCAAATGATGGGAAGGTTGAGAGAACTTGTACGACTCTTTTCCCGTTACTGGAAAGAGGGCTGAGGACAACTGGAATGGAAGAAAAAGAACCAAGAGACAAGACCAACATGCGC
>JAAVUK010001172.1:0-16661 GCA_014899095.1 Fusarium buxicola | reverse complement strand
GGAGAAGAGAGACGCGGGGGTCGGGGCAGGAGTCACTGAGGGAGGATGAGGCATGCGAGGGCCTGAGGGGGGCTTGAGTCTGAACAAGAGGAGAATAAGAATAAAGACCAGGAACTGAGACTCCCACACGGGTCGGTCACGAGGTTATGTGCTCAGAGTTTGGACCGAGAAGGATCTTGGATGTGGATGGAATGGAGGGGTAAGTGAGTTTGTAGAAGCGAACCAGGCTGAGAAGCGGGCTTGAATGAGGTAGAGGAATAGTTAAGAACTATCAGGGGGTGGCAGAGTAAGTCTAGGCAACTTGCGGCTTTAGAAATAACACTGAGAAGAGTGCCCGGTGGTTGTAAATTACCCAAAGAATGAGACTAAGTACTACCTAAGGTCTGAGTAGTACCTAGGTAGTAGGTAGTTGGCAGGTTCACTTAGGTCAACGACCCCTCCAAATAGGTAAGTGGAGTGCCCCGCAGTGCGTACCCACAGCGGGCAGGCGCAGCCCAGACTCGGCGGGGCTTGGCTCCCCTTCCCTCTCCGGGGCAACTACGGTAGCCCTGTCCCCGGTTGTTTTCTCCCGCGCCCGACATCATCAGACACCAAAATCTCGCCCACCACCCGCAAAAGATAACAACAAGACTAAAGTTGTCGCTAGTACCACCACAACAACAATAACAACCAAGAAACCGCCCACGCTCTCAATGCGCACTTTAACCAGAGCGACTCTACTGCTTCGCTCTGCCGCCCACGGACTGTCTCGCAATTAAAACCACAGGTATGCGCTGCAGCTTCCTCCCTGATTTGGGAGGCTAATTTCCCGTCAACACCACGCATAGCACAACCCCAGCGCTGCCATGATACTTGACAGAGGAGAGGGGGCGGATAATTCATCCCACTTCGCGTCTCTCGTGGCGCGTGTCCGTGTCTCATTGCCCCTCCATCCATCATCTTACAAAAACTGCCATGATAAACATCACGCACGACTAACAGCTCTTTGCTTCTCAGATTCGCCCTTTACAAGCTCATGGCTGACACCAAGCTTACCGACCAGCAGGTCGCCGACCTCGCAACCATTCTGCGCGGCGATGGAACCCTCGATTCCAAGGTCCAGTTTGTCACCATCATCAAGTCCGGCATCAAACAGCACAATGTTCCCGAGACGAGCGTCCCGCAGCTCTTTGACGGCTTGCGCGCCGCCGCTACTTCACAACACGCAGCCCTCGTGAACGCCGGCTTCACTGCCCTCAATCACCTCCTGACCCGCTTGTCTCGACAAGATCCCAAGCTTCTCTCTAAAGAGGCCCTCAGAACGTTGCCCCTTGTCACCGAGAAGCTCGGCGATCACAAGGACAAATTTCGCTCCCTTGCTTCGCACTCTCTGGTTACCTTGTACGCCGTGGCGCCCGCTGATGTAGAGCGGTTCATCCGGACCACAGCCATGGGAGGAAAGAGCCCCAGGGCCAAGGAGGCTGCCATGCATTGGCTCTTACAGGTGAGCAACAGCATCTTCATAAGCCCATCATGTCCGCATGCTAAAAGCCTATAGATGCACAAGGAAAATGGACTACCGTTCCGAGCATACGTCCCTGTGCTCATGGAACTACTCGAAGACGCCGATGGAATGGTGCGAGATGCTGCGAAGAACACCGTCATTGAGCTCTTCCACGACGCTCCTAACGCTGCCAAGTCAGACCTCAAGAAACAGCTCAAGAACTTCAAGGTGCGACCTGCCATCGAGCAAGCCATCGTTAAGGAACTCGCCCCGTCATCCGGTCGCCCCGAGACACCAGCCGAAGCCGCGCCGGCGCCTCGCCCAGCTCTTTCCGCCAGCGTTTCGTCCATGTCCGACCGTCCTATTACTCCGGGTATCGACACCAAAACCGAGACCCTCGAGCCCATGTACGTCAACACGTACCGAGAACTGGATGACATTTTTAAGGAAATGGCGTGGTTCTTTGAGGGCAAGGAGACGGAGCAAAACTGGCTCAAGCGAGAAAATTCCATTGGAAAGCTCCGAAGGCTCAATATTGGCAACGCCGCAACCGAATTCCCTGATACCTTCCTCGTCGGACTTAGGAGCCTTTTGGACGGTATCATCAAGACGGTCACCTCGCTGAGAACAAGTTTGTGCAAAGAGGGCTGTGGTTTGGTCCAGGAGATTGCCAACACCTTCGGCCCCGCTATGGATCCCATGGTCGAGCTGCTCATGCAGACCTTTGTCAAGCTCTCTGCTGGCACCAAGAAGATCAGCTCACAACTCGCCAATGTGACTGTGGACACAATTCTGAGCAGGGTCTCCTACACCCCCCGCTTGATGCAGCACATCTGGGGCGCTTGCCAGGACAAGAACGTTGCGCCTAGGACTTACGTTGCGGGCTGGCTGAAGACCATCCTGAAGAAGGAGGCCCAGCACAAGACGCATGTCGAGCACACCGGTGGTGTTGACCTGATGGAGAAGTGTATCAAGAAGGGCTTGGGCGATGCGAATCCCGCTGTGAGAGAAAAGATGCGATCAACTTTCTGGGCTTTCTGGGGAATTTGGCCCCCGCGAGCAGAAGCGTAAGTTGACTTCACCCCTGCCGTTTATCATTTGGTTTCGTTAATATGAATCAGTATCATGGCCGATCTGGATGGCACTGCTCAGAAGCTCCTCAACAAGGATCCCAGCAATCCCAACTCACCTAAAAAGGAAGAGCCTGCCACACGACCGGGGTTGGGGCTGTCCAAGAGCACAATGGGCACCAGCAAACCTAGCCTTCGCGAGGCCATGATAGCGCAACGCAAGGCAGCTCTCGCAGCAAAGAACCTACCCGCCCGCCCTGGCTCCGCCATGGCTCACATCTCACACGTGAAGACAACCACTACGACGACATCAAGCAAACCTCCAGGAGTTCGAGCCAGACCAGACGCTGGTGGTATGTCAGGGGCTCCGATGCGGCCAGCAAGGAGACGGCCGGAAATGGTGGCCCGCCCTGCGACGGCTGGCCCTTATTCCGTCCGTGAACACCCATCTGTGGAAGCAGGGAGCCCTGAGAGCATCAAGTCCAAGATCGCGACGCCAAAGCCGAGAGATACCACTCCTAAGAGGCCTGCCCCACGGACGCGGCCCGGTCATACGCCTCATGCCAGCGAGTCCAGCATGCCATCACCTACTTCTGCAAGGTCGGCTACCAAGCCTACCGCTTCACCCCGCGTGAGCCCTACCAAGTTGAAGCAATCACAGTCTGCTATGTTACCCTCGAGCAGTCCCTCGCGGGCGAATGAGGATTTTACTCTCGTAGTCCCAGACATTGCGAATCTGAAGCCTGTATCACAACCTCAGGAGGCATCTGCAGCATCCTATGAGGCGCCAGAGGAGTTGAGCACACCCGTGCCCGAGTCTGTGCCTGAACCTATGCCAGAGGCTGTACCTGAATCTATGCCAGAGCCTGTGCCAGAGCCGATGCCAGAGCCTATGTCAGAGCCTGTGCCGGAGCCTGTGTCAGAGCCTGTGCCGGAGCCTGTGTCAGAGCCTGTGTCAGAGCCTGTGTCAGAGCCTATGCAGGTAGAACCTGTGCCCGAAACTCCCGCCTCAACGTTGAAGGTGTACGAAGATCCGTTCACTGACGATCAAGAAACCCCCAAGCCGACCTTCAATCTTCCTGTGCTGGAAGACAAGCCCGTCAACGCTGATGCGGCTAACCTACTCAGTGTCAATGCCCAGGCTCCTGTAACACATGACCCCGACTCGCCCGAAAAGATGCGCCAGAGCTCGCGGCTGCTGGACAGCGGTATCACCAGGATCAGAGCGCATACTCTTGATGTCCATGGCTTCCGGAAACTGCAATCCTTGCTGCGCGATAGCAAGACTATGTTCACAGACGACAAGTTCGAGGCCCTGCTGATTGGCTTGTTTCAGTATCTTGAGGATCCCCTGTCGAACATCAACCCGGAGAAGGCCCAGGATATCAAAGCTCAGATCCTGGCTACGATCAGGCTACTTCTCCGAAAGGAGCGTGACAACTTTCAGCCTCATGTATCTAGGGGCCTTGAATCCCTTCTCGAAACGCGCAGCGCCTATGACATCCGCGCGCACATTGTCAGTGGCGTCGAGGTCCTGGCTGACGAACTAGTTACTATTGGTGACGGCTCCGAGATAGTTGTTGTCCTGACAAAGCGTCTTAAAGCCTATGACGGCTCTGCTCCCGAGGGCAACCGTATCCTCAGCACTGGACTTCACGTTCTACGGACCATGCTTGATAAGAGGCCCAACTTTGTGCCCACGGACACGGAACTTGGCCAACTAGCCGCCCTCGCCAGTCGGTGTCTCAGCTCTGCTGACTCGGGCGTCCGTATGGATGCCGTCAAGCTCTGCGTCGCTCTGCATTCTCGCGTAGGCGAAGAGGCCTTCTGGAACGCCCTCAAGGATGTCCAGGACGACCCCAAGAGTCTGATCACCTACTATATCGTCAAGAGGCAGCGCGAGCAGGCTCCTCCCGCTGCCGCCTGAGTGAACACCGGGAGTTGGAAATTTGAAAAGCCGTCATCAAGCGGCGTTAGGGGACTCTTATCAAAATGGCGTTGGATGCCGGAGTTCGGTCAGGGGCGAACCGAACGGGACTCGGGTTTATGGATAATCTTTTTGTGCAAAAAACAGCGGCGACTTTAGAACGGAGAGAAGCTTCCTCAGCTTTGAAACCGCCAGTCTTGTTGCTGTTTCTTTTCGGACATGCACGGACTGCCTACAGACGTGCTTTGATTCTATGTTTTTCACTTGTCACTATTGAGTAGTTGCTTGTGTGAATACCTTGCGTTACCTGTATTTGTACATTTAGCTTTTTGTAATTGCATATTCTATTTAACTGGCATTGACTCAACGGCTGGCTCTGCGTTTCCTGCTATTGAGTCCTTCTACATATTATATTGGACCTTCTCCGAGATGAAGATTTGAAGTTGCCTGTTTGAGTCTGCAATTGCAGTGACGTTCAACCTCTGAATAAAGCCACATACCGTCCATCCTGTTCCTTCTCGACTCCTTAGTGAGGAACGATCCAACCTCATCGTGGCCAATGCGTGACCACAAGCACCCCCAAGATCTTGGGACACATCTTTAAAGAGGCAGGAGGGGATTAGAAGGTTGGTTAAGCCGCATGATCGATTGGGTTAAGATACAGGTTAGCAAAAGATGCACCAGTTGCCTCCTCAGTCGCCAAAGCCCGAGAGAGCCAACAGAGATACAAGAAAGAGCATCAGAGCTTGAAGAACGGAAAACTTTTCCTCCTTAATTCCACAACGACATCCCCATCCTCATCACTAGCTAAAAGGGGCGATCTTGCAACGGAATCAAGCAACACATGAACCACCACAGCGAGCTAGGCCACTTGATAACCCAAGCCGTGCAACAAGAACAAATGGACGGTGGCTGATGCATGCAACCCATTTCCATGAAACCAAGGATCCTACCAAGAAGCCACAAAGACGTACATAATAGCCAATACTCCCCCTTCCCCATAATCCTGGTAGAAAACCCTCCGACGTCGACGCAAAAAAGATTGGCAAAGAAGCCAGCAAGCGGCACCAGAGAAAAGGAATTGGATATCATTAAATGTCCTAGCACAAAAACGCCCCGTGCGTCGGAAACAAACCAGCAAGGGCGCTTCAGATCCAAAAGGTGCCGAAATAGTGTTCATGACAAGATGGCGTCTCTGTGAATGTAACCTAAGAATCCATGACTCAAAGGTCTCGTAAAAGAGTGATGCAATATTCATAAGTTCTGTTCATGCAAAAATCCCGAGCTTAGGCGTCCTCAAAGATGGTGTGGCTGTTCTCTATGACGAATTGAATCGCAGTGTTCTTTGCGTGCATGTCTGTCATCTCACGTTCGAGGCTCGTGTCTCGCATAATAGTCGGGGCGAACACGACAGCTAGGTTTTTAGGAGACATCTACGGGAGAAGCACATGTTAGCAGGTGAGTCCACCATGGTTATGCAATCGGCATATCTTACCAAGTTCTCGGGTTCACGCTGAGCTACGCGTGCAAGGTGGAACATGAGGAACTCGAGACAATCACGATGCCGCTGTGGCATCGAGGCAAACGTCTTACGAAAGTGATCGCATCGTTCCGTCTCGTCCGCAACCGCTGTGTCATGTTATGTTAGCGGGCCGTGTCCCTTTTAAGGACTGATACTTGACTCACCAGTTGACTCTAGTACGCGCTCATAAATGTCAAACGTCAGCAAAGGCATCGGCAGCTTCCGGAAGTACTGCTTCAGCACACTGGTAACCGCAGTGATGTCTAGGTCAGGGTCCGAGATGTCAAAGTTCTCATCCTTGCTGAACCCATCCTTGATAGTGTTGACCTGTGAGTTGCCGCCAGTCTTCCGGTAGATACCCTCCTGGTCCATGCCCCTCAACTCCACCTCTTCAATACATCTCGTCACGACGCTGGGAATCTGCCGGCGCTCATGGTCGGCTCGCTCAGTGAGGTCGGATCCGAAGAGAACAGTCGGGGGCTCAGCCGGGACGATATTGCTCATGTTACCCCCAGATCCCGACTTTGGCATGGCATTCTTCTTGCCGAAGAACCCAAAGCCTTGTCGTTCTCGCTCATCCTGCTTCCTATTCTGTGCCCCGAGTTGTGCGTGCCCGCCGTGTTGTCCGGGTCCGCTGTGTTTTTCATGCGAATTGGAGCCGTTGGGAGGAGTAGCGGCCGGCATCTCGACTTGAGTAACAGTCATGTTGTAGGGCATGCCGATGTTCTCTCCACTCATACCACCTTGATGCTGCATCCTCTCGCGATCGTTCTGGAATGCAACAACCGCCCTGTTGACACCCTTGGCAACATTCTGGGCCAATCCCTTGGATCCCTTCTTCCAGTTGAACTTCTTGGCCTGGCCCTTTCTGACCTGGACCACAGTGGGTCCAGCTTCCACGATGGGCTCCTCATCAGCAGGGACAAGTGTGGCGCCTGTTGACAAGCTGGCAGAATCGAGATTGAGCGACGAGTTGTTAAGGCCCTTGCCCGGGCCATAAATACCCAGACCGCCGGGGGATTTGATGTCTCCGATTTGTGACTTGAAGCGCTCCTGAATCTGATGTGTCAAGTCGTTGTTCATGTCCGCAAGTTGTGCGTTCTTGGATGACAACTGCTCAAATTCGAGCAGGGCACGGTCTCGGTCAGCGACGGCCTGATTCTTCTCCTCGAGAAGCTCATCTCGCTCCTCGTGGAGCTGCTCGATCGCGGCAGACATGGTCATCTTGACCTTATCAAGTTTTTGTACGAACTCCTTGATCGCCGAATCCTCAAGATCCCGAGGGTCAACAGGCGTCTTAGTCTCCTTGGCGCGTTCGACGTATCCCGCCAAGACTTCCAACTGTCGAATCATGATCTCAGTCTGGGTGTCGAGAACAGACACAGTCTTTCGCTTTTCTACCAGCTTCTTGTTGAGGCTCTTGAGATCCTTCTCAGTCATGAATTGCCTCTCCAGCTCTGCAACTCGTTGCTCCGAGTTCCGTAGCTGTCGCTTGAGGAAGGCTGGATCATCGCCTGATGCTAGTGACATGGGGCTGCTGATCTCGTGCGGGTGGTAATCTTCGGCAACTGGTGTTCTAGGCCAACGAGGCGATGCAGTCGCACGAGTAGTCTCGCTGATACTTCGGACGTGGCCACCCCTTGGCGGGTTTTGGCTGGGAGACTCAACACTGTTGGTACGTCCATGTCTGACGGCGTTGGAGACGCGGCGGAGGATAGATGTTGAACCTTCGTCAGTGCCCAAAATTCGCGCCATGTCCTCGTCCATGCTAAAGTCACCACCGCTGCTCCATCTAGGCAGCTTCGGCGAGTGTTTGGGAGGCACCGCTTCATCCTTAGAATTGGTCGACTCCTTACCAGCAGGGTGGCCTTGGGTGTTGCTTTGGGCATGGCTTTGGGTAACAGGAGGCGGGGGAGCCGACCGCGGCTGCATATAGGTATCAGTGGTCTTCTTCTGCTCCGAAGTGTTGCGGGACGGAGTCTGTTGGGTCGGCGTAGCATTATCGGAGGTGTCTTGTCGGCTGGTCTGTCTGGTATTACCATTGACTAATCTCCTTGTCAGTAATCCATCGGTAACCTGTGAGTGATTGGGCCAACTCTTACCATTTCTCGCAGTAGGTGTAGGAAGCTCCTTTCGAGCGATGGGCTTCACGTTCTCCGGTCGCGAGGATGTTCTAGACGATGAGTCCATCGAGGCACGAAGCTCGTCCTCATCCAGGTGTCTCGACTCCTGCGACGAACGGGAGGCGGGGGTGGTAGCGTTGCTATCAGAATGCGGCAGGCCACCATAGCTGCTCTCCTTTCGAGGCGCGTTGCTAGTCCTGGCGGAGTTTGTCTCTGCAGGAATACTCGAGGACTGTGAACTACTCCTTGACACCAGCTTCTTGCTCTTGGGAGCCTCTTGCAATTTGAAGTCCTCGTTAGTCTGGCGGCGGGCGGGTGCCTTCTGAGGCCCGTCGTCGATAGCAGGTGAGCGTCTACTTGAGTCGGTCCGCGAAGACTTGGAGAGTTTCCGAGCGGGTAGCTTTGGTGGGGTGTCATATTCGGAAGAGGATGGTTGACGGCCCTTTTCTTGGAAGGCTATATGAGGGGTCGTGTTATGGGAGTCGCTTCGCTTTTCGGACGAAGTAGATTTGGGCACACTGAAATAGTCCTTGTCTTTGGACTTGCCCGCGTCCGAGAAATTCTCAGAGGTCGATCGTGGTGTTGGATGTGGGCTGGGATCCAGGGCAACTGAAATTAGGAAGCTGTCGGGATCGGTAGAACCATTGTCAGTTCGCGACATCATAGTCGAATTGCGATTGTTTCGATAGGTAGTAGCAGGCAAGCTCAAGCCATCAGGCTTCCGCTCAGGAGAGCGGGCTGGTCTAGAGCTACTGCGCGATGAAGACTCATTCCGGCCATGAGCTCGAGGGCGAGGGGAGAGCTCCGTCGCAGTATCCGAGTCAGGGTCGACACGGTCGTTAGAGAAGGCGTTGGGAGGGATAGCGTTCGCGGGAAGAGCGGGCAAGGATTTCTCGGTGATCATAGGCGAGTGTTCTTTTTCCCTCGCCTTGGCCGCTGCGGCAGCTTTTGATCTTTTCCTGCGTCTGGCCATCAACGTCTCGTGGCAGCCCATGCAGAAGATGCCTTGCGAGGTTCGGGCATATCGGAGGTTCTCGATCTTGCGCTTGCAGTTGCGGCAGCGGAAACAAGTTGCGCAGAATGCTTGTTCCCCCGTAAGGATAGCCAGGTCTTCGATCTTGTTGCCACAAGCGCTGCAGCTGTACGTGCAGTTATTGCAAATGAGAGACCCATCGCCGAGGAGGAGGAGGTTCGCATCGGAGTCTAGGAGGGTACCGCAGGTGTTGCATCGGAAACAGTCCAGGTGCCATCGATTACCAGCTGTCAACGTGGTCAGCTTACAGTACAAGGTGACAGAGTACGATCCGCGGCTCTCGCGACAAGGTGTCTTGCGATAGGATCGAAATACTAAAGTATATCGAGAGTCACATGAGGGTTTAAAGCTTAACATACCTAGCTCGAATGCCTTGCCTTCCTCGAGAATCTAGAGTAGTTTCTAGTCAGCGAGTAGCTTCTAAGAAGCTCGTAGCTAAAGTGGAATGGCATACATCTCCGCAGCCCTTGCATGGAAAGACATCGTCAGTATCATTGTCCATAGGACTGTCGAGGTAGTCGTCAACGATGCTAGCCATGATGTGCGATTTATATCAACCGTAGAACCAAACGCTACCTCGGGGCGAATACTGGAGCGAGCGTGGCGTTGTGCTGACGGCGACAACGGCGTTCATAAATGTAAATGCTGCGGTCCAAAGAAGCAGGCGGCACGACGCAGCTATAGATCAGGCGTCATGGACGAGGCCGAGGAGAACGACGGGGAGATCGGATCAGTGACCAGGGAGGAAGTAGTCGTCGGAGTCTCGGCGCGAGGAAAACGTCGTCGGGACAGTCGGCCGGTGTTCAAGTCGATAAAGCAACAATGGTCGAGGACGTCGCAGCGTAGTGCTTCGGACTGCTGAGACGAAGTCTGACTAGAACTCAAGGAGGGTTCCAAGTCAAGAAGCAGAGGACAGCCCAGTCAAGGTCAGGGCAAGCCGGAAGGCAGAGTAGACCAGACCAGACCAGACCAGGGGGCGTGTGGAGGGTTTGATGAGGGCGAGGGACCAGGACTCTTAGGCTGAGGGATACGGCCAGGGGGGGGCCCAACAATGGATTTCGCAAGAGAGGCCTCAGTCGATTTGAAGACGGAAGTTGAAGTTCAGAAGCGGAGGCAATGGAAGCGAGCGATACTGGGCGCGATAGGCGATGGGACGTGGGATGACAGGTTGGTAATGTCGACAGATCGTGGTGGGATGGGACGAAGCGTGAACGGACAGTGGCCGCAGATGGAGATGAATGGCAAAAAGACGATGTGAGGGAAGGTTGAAAAAAGAACTACGTAGACCCCCAAGGACCCCAGGCCAGACACAGAAAAGAGAGGATCCGATCCGGATGTGTCTGGTTCACGAAGGAGGCGGCGGGTGTCGAGAGGAATGAAATAGAATGGATGGGAATAGAGACGTGGGATCCGAATGGGGATGGGATGAACAGCAGCCACGGATGTCCTGGTGGCATTGGGGGCATTGGGGATTAGTTAGGGCGCGACGCCCAGGTGTCTAGGGGGAGGTGATCACCCACTAGGCCCGGAACACAGTGGGAGGGTTCCAGCTTTCGAGGGGACAAGGCGCTAAACGGCTCCTAGCCGTTCCAGCCCTGGGCTGGCACCTGGGCTTGGATCACCTCGAGTTTCCACCTCGAGCAGCCTCCAGAGTCTGATGAGGTCTAACTAACTAACAACCTATGAAAGAGCTCTCTGCTGCTTGTGGCAGGGCTTCTAGAGGAGCAAGGGCCGTGGCAGGCCAGGGGTCAAGCTCCAAACCCACGCCAGTACGGATACATACACGCGCAAAGTATGGTACGGAGTATGTGTACTCCGTACCGTACGGGCACAGCTGGTGCCTCTGATGATGAAGTTCTTCAGGGAGCAGCGGAGGGCTTCAATTGGAAATGCAGCTATTAAACCAAGATATTGGTCTCGGTCCTGTGTGTTTGTCAACTCAACACTATTCTTGTCATAGCCTTCAGTTCTCCCAGTCCAATGATTCACTGTTTCTATAGCAAGGAACCTCGTCTATTGGAAGGAAGTCGATCCACGTAGTAGTACAACCGCGCGCAGCAGCCTTCGTGTGGGATTTCCAGGGTTACGAATTCGCTGAAGCATGGGTCAGCATAAGGGGCGATTGCTCGTTCACCATGCAAATGTTGACAATGTGGGAAGCTCTCATTCTCCAACTCTCTCAAGACATGTTATCTCTCACGAGATGGAGTATGGCCTGATATATCTAGGGCCCTCCCCCCAAAAACAAAACAAAAATGAAGAAGAAGAAAGCAACATGATCGCCCCATCGTTGGCTGTCTACATGTACACGATGCTATAATTAAAGCTCATCTCCAACTCATCTCCCTCCCACCTCCATCAAAGACCGCCTCGAGACTAAAAACCCCACCTGCAGAGACGGACGTCTTGCCTAGCGCGTGCCACTCAGCGCAAAGTCCAAGGGGCAAGCAAGCAACCTTTGGCTCTCCGCTGGAGAAAGGTACGTACACATTTTGATGTTCACGGCAAGGTCACGGAGGAGGAGGCGCGCTTGTGGCGGTCGGATTGGCTCCTTGTACGTACTTGGGTGCAGCGTCGATCCGATGGACAGGCTGGCCCAGGGGCTTCTAGTTGAGACATTGCGTTTGTTACTGAGGATGGAAATATCGGACATTACGGGATAACTCATCCTGGCTTGCAATCGTGCAAATATGGACAAGAACAGGATCCTCAATTGCCCAGAAGTTGTGAAGGGGCGGGGACTAGAACTCGGTTGGGCTAGGGAGAGCTACCGAGACATTCATCCATACGATGGATGCGGAGGAATGAGGAGACTTGTATTGAGTTGTGGCGGGATGCAGGAAGCTAAAGAGCTTCGGGAGATAGAAAACAGAGCTGCGTGGTGAGCTCATTGTTGAGGTTCAGTCCGTACCTTGATAACCAATCAAGATTATGCGAGGGCGATATAAGTGCTCAAGGGCTTACTGCAGTACGGATGCCCGCTTGATACGATAGAACCAACTGCGAGCGGCTATCTAAACTACCTGGGTTGGAAGCGTCTTAGACACGACGCATAACAAAGGTGTGGTAAAGCAAGGGGCCATCAGCATCTCACCGTGCCTTCTCTCACCCTCAATGACGCAGACTTTGTTCAATCTGGCGAAGATTTATTGCAGAAAGGAATAACACAGAGGCCAGCGGACCCGTGCAATCAACGCCGCGCTGTTTCAGACAGAGTGCTTTTTACACCTTGTCCCTTGTCCGTTAGCCAAGGCATTGATGAAACGCAAAACGCGAAACATGAATAGGATGAGGGGATTCATCGCTTGCGTCTTGAATCAACAAAGTGTCCATCTTTCTCGCCAAACTGTTCCCCTTTGCTTCAGTCTGTCATGCCCTTGCTTTGCACCCGGGACATCAGCTGTTTTCCTCCCGCTCTGCTCTGGGGCTCCAGTGGATAATACATCAGGGACCCAGATTCGCACGAATGTTGCCTTTCAATCTATTTTCGTCCCTTCAAGCCTCATCCTTTATTACGCCCCTTGATTACTTAGTCGTGGCGTTAGTCAGCCTCGTGAAACCATATTTCCCCATAAAACAGAAAGGGGCATAGGTGAAGTCTTCGGAGCAGAGATACGTATGGCCCAAGAAGGCATGGCGGACTGGCGGACTGGCGGGCAAGGATGCGCATGGATCGGTTTCGAGTGCATGGATCATCTTGACACTGACTGGAGCATGTCACGACCACGTCCCTGGAAATCCAATTTCCCCGTAATACTACGGCGGGACCAAGCACCTTACGCGCGTGTACCAGGTGTAAGTCACGGATTGACTTTAGAAGCTTGAACGTTAAGGCCAAGTCCCTGGAAGGCCAAGTCCCTAGATTCAGCCTTGCTCGTTGGTCATGATCTTAGTATTGATGTCGGGAGTGTTGATGTGGTATGCCTATGCTGCTGCTGTTGCTGTTGTTGCTGTTGAGGTCTGATCATTACGTCCTCCGGCCGGCAGAACGAGGCATATCTTGAAACTCCAACTCCATCGCAGACTCGCTTGTTTCATGTTGCCCATCCTTCATGTGCTCTCGCCACTATTACCTCTTGCAGTTATGTTATTCTCAACTTCCCTTTCTCTTGAGGCTGATGGATGCAGACATCTGCTTTATTCGACTGTTTTATGCATAACGCCCTCTTTTATGTCGCTCGTCGACCATTCCATCCACCGACAGCTTGACATGTGGCTCCTGGTCGCCCCCAATAAACCTGTTGATAGGCATCCTTGGATTTTGTCAATCTTTCCTGAATGGGAGCTCTGCTCTGTACCTACTCATGCAACGTTCGCTTCAAGTAAGAACCAGCAAACAGTCGTCCTCAACTTTTACATCAGACATGACGAGCTTCAGCAAGACCAGCTATGGATGACTTTCCGTAATCGATAGAATGATTGTATCTGATTCAGCCGCTTCTCATCTCCTCGCCCGAAGGAGT
The DNA here is from genome assembly GCA_014899095.1 of Fusarium buxicola. Lineage (NCBI taxonomy): Eukaryota > Fungi > Ascomycota > Sordariomycetes > Hypocreales > Nectriaceae > Fusarium > Fusarium buxicola. Next base: position 3,040 of record JAAVUK010001172.1, on the reverse strand, counting down.
ATCAAGCGCTATTCATCACATCAAGGTACTCCTACTTTGATCATACCATCGAAAGCTGCCTGCATTCATCCTTAAGTTGTGTTATACCCATGTCGAGTCATGTAACGCAATGCACCGTCCAGCACACGAAGTGGCACCTGAATGACCCTTCGCACCGCGGCAAGGCCACACCAGGCTGCTTCTGCAGATTGAAACACATCTATAGCATGAGCTTATTCTCACCCTGGACCGAATACTAAGAAATACCGAGGCATACCACTCATAGTAAGTGGGAAGAGAATCGCCTGTCGACCGACCATACATACTAAGAAATCTCAAAACCATCTTGATAAGCAGGTTTACAGTAGAATGATAAGCCGTAACAACATTGAGCGGACTTGATATAAAGCAGCGGCGTTAAGATTTGTAGACGAGAGAAGATCTGAAGCGAGTGAACTATTTTGCGGCACTGGATTGCATTCAAATGGCAGCGCCCATAGGCAGAACACACACCTCTCCTTTATGGGGAGCCTATGCTGAGGTCGTTGAATCCAATTCATGACGGTTATATTGATCTGCCCGCATCATCCTACTTGGTCCACTCTCGCATACTTTGTCTGACTAGCATATGATAGAAAGGAGAACAGTGAAAGATTCCGGTGTCGAGAGCCTTGTGTAGCAGTTGTTGGTACGGATCTTGTAAAATCAACCTGGCCTAGTCCGATAACACATATCATCAGCATTTCAAACGCCCACACATCTCAGGGCCATGCAGAAGAAACTCGCAATAAACGCAAAGCACCATATCCCAGCCGCTATCCACCTCTGCAACTCCGGCGGTTTTCACTTGTCTGCTACCAGCTTCTTGACCTTGTCAAGCAGCAGGGCGCTTTCTCTGCCAAGCTTCTTGTTCCCATTGCGATCTCTCGTCTTAGCCATAGCCTTCTTGAACCGCTGTCGCTCCGCAATCTTTTGCTCACGCTCCTCCCATCTACGCTTAAATTCTCGTTGTCTCTCTTCTGCCTCTGCACGCCGGTCTGATGCTTTATTGAGCTGCTTCTCGTAGTAGCCGGGTCGCCGCGTGCGCCGTCTGTGGCCGTCGGTAGTGTCCTCACCAACGGCGTTGACTTGGGCTTTCGCTTCGTCTGCCAGCATAAGATGCCGTGTTGGGTGTATCTGCTCGGCTTCCTCCTCTGGTTGCTTCTCATCGCCAGCATCGTCCTCGGCATCCTCTACTGGCGCTTCATTCTGGACGGGCTCGCTCTTCTTTGCTGCTGCTGCTTCCCCAGCAGCCTGCTGTTCGCGAGCCTTGATCTTTGCATAGGCCTTCTTGACCTTGGCTTTGTGGATCAATTCTTTCTTAACCTTGGTGACTATATCAAAAGAGTGTGAGCGTGTGGTAAAAATTTCTGTACAAAAAGAACGGCGACAAACCTTTTCGTCGCCAAGGGCCATCTGGCAGGTTTTCAGGACCGACTCTGAAGCCGTGCTTGGGCTTCTTGGCCTCAGGAACAGCATCCTCGGCCTCGTTTTTGTGTTTGGCAGCCATGGTTTGAGGTAAGACTGCGTGCGTGTACTGAACCACTGTGAGAATTGTCGTTGATGAGAATCAGGACGTCCGTCTCCACACTGTCTCGGTGGGTACCCAAGGTGTAGAAGTGGGGCTTCATGCAGACCGGGACGGCGTGATTCTTAGGTGGTTTCGGCGGTTTCGGGCGGAGCTGCTCCGGAATCCGACTGAACGATTCGTCGTGTACATACCTCAGGGCTAGGGGGAGTTATGACGAGGATGCGGGCCGAAATCCGGACCTTTTGAAGAGAAGATTGTTTTTGCTGCATTTAGGCCAGGCCGAGAACACTGCAGGGGAGAACTGGAGACGTTTATTCGCCATCAGGTGGAGGACTGATGATGGCAAACGTTTCGGGTTGGGGATGCAATGCCAGGTCACACAGACAGAGAAGCCTGATGAAGTTGGCTAACACGTCAACTCTGCATCACTGAACGTTCACTCACTAGGTCACCCACTCACGGACTCGTTCAGGGCTTCAGGGTTCAAGCCGCGCTAGGCTAGACGGCAGATGCCGCAGCTCAGGGACCCGGCGTGAATGTGAGCACTGTAATTTAGCGTCCTGGGTCTCGACTTTTGCGGCAGGAAAGTCTCGTTTTTCACTATCGTCCCAAGTTGTGAACCAAAAAATTGCGGGCGGCGTCGTGATGCATGATCAATCAGGAACCAAACCAGAAACGTCGTTAGCAGGCTTGCGGGCCAGAGATTGTCCACTACCTACCTTATGGGGCCATTGGCATCAGCTCCACCTCCACCTCAGTGAAGGGTCACGCACGCGGTGACTGATTGCGAGTGAAGCTGGAAGTGTTCCAGCGAGTGTTGAGTGCACTACGAACGATCTCTCCCCCAAACGGCAATGGTCAGAAACCTCTTTGCCCCGGGCTGCTTTTGACTCGCATCTCGACTTTCTCCGTCAGTCGCACACACACATACAGTGCAGCACCGTACCTTACCGAATCACTTCCAATGTTCAGTACAGTAATACTGTACCGCTGGAGGCCGGAGCTTGTTGGTTAGCGCTGGGCTTTATTGTTGGTCTTTTGTTCTAGGGGCATGATTCACACGCTTTCACCGCCATCGGCGCTCGCTCCCACGACAATCAGTGTCGTATCATAACAAGTCCATCCTGGACCCTGCTTCTCCCGCTCACTCCCGCCCGCCTTGTTTTCGGTCACCAGCACCAGCACCAGCACCAGCACTTGCCTCGTCGACTTACACTTCCAACTCTGCAAAACTTCATTAATTCCTACCTTTTCAAATCTCTGCCTGGAACTGGGTTTTCTCTCGTTTCTCCTCTCATACGCCTTCGCGGGGAAGACGGGACCGCATAGACTCACCCCATCGTCATTGTCGTCATATTGGTGGATGACGTCCCACGATCCCAGATTCCCCATATTCAGAATCCCATCCCATCTCGCGACCCACGCCGTGCCCTGACAGCTTCTTTGACAGCTCGGATTGCATGATACTGTCTGGATATCATATGATATCCA
>JAAVUK010001170.1:0-10067 GCA_014899095.1 Fusarium buxicola | reverse complement strand
CGGTAGTTGCTGTCATCGGCCCAATGCGAGTCTGGCCAGACAAGGCGGATCGCTTCCCAGACTTGGCTGTTCAAGACATGCGTCAGTGATACGAACTTTCCGCCTTCGGGGCATAACAAGCGGCGGAGGGCGAGCGTGCCACGAAGGGGGCGGTGGTGACCCCGGGGGAAGGGATGGCTTACCTGACATGAAGGATCTCGAGTCCATCCTTAACCTCCTGTGGTAGATCCTTGACATCCTTGCGGTTCTGAGCCGGCAGTAGCACCGTCTTGACGCCCGCTCGAAGGGCGCCGATGAGTTTCTCCTTGATACCTCCGACGGCTGTGACTCGGCCCCGGAGAGAAATCTCACCCTGTCGCACAAATGACTGTCAGCGTACCGAGTTATCACGGTGAATAGCTTGTCTGGCAACATACCGTCATCGCCATCGTTGGTGGCACCGGCTTGCCCGAGAAGAGAGAAATCAGTGCAATGGCTTGGCCAATGCCGCTGCTGGGACCATCCTTGGGGATAGCACCTGAGGGGCAGTGCACATGGATGCTGCGCTCCTTCATGATGTCAGTAGTCGGCTCCGGTGTAAGACCCAGCTCGAAGGCATGTGCTTTGACCCAGGTCAAGGCAACCTCGACACTCTCCTTGAGCACATCGCCCAGCTTGCCTGTGAGTTGAACTCGTCCGTTGCCGGGCATGTCAGCGACCTCGATGAAGAGAATGCTGCCGTTGCCACCAGAACTATAGGCAACCAGACCCGTCACGATACCCGGGCGGCTCGTCTTCTCGGCAATCTCTTCCTCGAACTTTTCAATGCCCAAGATGTTCTCAATATCCTCTACTGTCAGGTCTGACCGGTAATCCTCCATGTGCCCGGCGTCTTTGGCTTCGGCATACTCCACAGCCTTAGCACGGCAGACGGAACCAATCTCACGCTCAAGATTGCGGACTCCAGATTCACGAGTGTACGACTCAATGATCTTGGATACGACGTCCTGGTTGAAGCCAACCTGAGTCTCGGCGAGCCCGTTGACCCTGATCTGTTTAGGAACCAGATGCTGCATCGCAATATGGCGCTTCTCGAGTGTTGTGTAGCCAGGGATGTATATGGTTTCCATTCTATCCAATAGCGGGGCGGGAATGGTCTCCAGACTGTTGGCAGTGGCGATAAAGAGGATCTTGGAGAGGTCAATTGGCATGCCGACATAATGATCCTGGAAAGAGTGGTTCTGCTCGGGATCCAGGACCTCAAGCATGGCAGCCGAAGGGTCCCCGTGGATGCTTGCTTGCCCAATCTTGTCGATCTCGTCAAGAAGGAAGACTGGGTTAGCAACACCAACCTTCCTTAGGCCTTGCACGATTAGACCTGGCATGGCCGCAACGTAGGTTCTTCGATGACCTCGAATCTCAGCCTCATCTCTGACGCCTCCCAGCGAGATACGATGGAATTTACGACCCAGAGCCGTAGCCACCGACCGCGCAAGACTGGTCTTGCCAACACCTGGAGGGCCTGCCAGCAGCATGATGGGAGACTTGTCCACCATGCGCCGGGACTTGAGAATTTGAAGCTTGGCCATCTCAGGATTGGCAGCCTCCTCGAGCTCCGAGCTTGACTTGGCCGTCTCCTTCTCTTCCTCATTGTGCGCCTCAGCCTGGCCCATTTCCTCCTCTGCCTTCTTGATCTTTTCATCGACATCATCATTGATGGATTGCTTTAGTCTTAGAACGGCCAAGTACTCGATAAGCCTCTTCTTGACATTGTTCAGTCCGTAGTGATCATCATCGAGCTGTTTTCTTGCCTGGTGCAGTGTGTCTGAGCCAAGACGGTCATCCGTGGTGGCTGACCAAGGGATCTCAGCCAGGGTTTCTAACCAGTTTCGAGTGACCTGATATTCCTGGTTCATAGGTTGCATCTTTTGAAGCCGACGCATTTCCCTATCCACTGTCTTGGCAGCTTCCGCCGGAAGTTTGGCGCTTTGAAGCTTACGCTTGAGCTCATCGAGCTCATTGGCCTCCTGATCCTCGCTCTGGTCGTTCCCCCCCGGCATCTGCCCGTTAGGTGGGACAAAGGCCATACCAGGCATCTGCGGCAACGAGCCTGGCTTTCGATTCTGATTCTCGTTCAAACGATCCAGGATCTGGACGGGCATCGTGGTAAAAGTGGTGATCTTGAAGTTGTTCTTGATACCGCCAACCTGGCGCTCCAACAGCTCGATGACCTTGGTGAGGCGCACCTTGACGTCCAGGGACGCGAGAATCTCGAGTTTCTCCTCGTGCGTGCTCTCAACCAAGTTGGCCATGAAATCAGCCAGGAGACCTGCATCCTTCAGCTCCCTTCTCATAATGAGCATTTCCAGCCGTCTTGTGAGCGCTGGCGAGAGAATCGGTCCCTCCCGAGTCCGGGGGAGAAGGGAAGAAATCCTCAGAATCGTGACGAGTTCTCGAGATCGCGTTTTCAGAAGAGTAAATAGGTCTTGCATCTGCTTATCGGGGGGTGTGGTGGCTGGTAGAGAATTAGCTAAAGTTATTAATGGGTCATTGTTAAGGTTGACCTACTATCTTCCTTGAAGTATGTCACCTTTCCCTCGAAGTAAGGACGCTCTCGAGTGAAGTCGTCGATGCGAACACGAGTGGTGCCTTCAACGCGCAGAGCAAATTCCCCAGTACCTCTCCCATCGATACCGATAATCTTGGCCGCAACACCGAAGTGGTAGAGATCCTGCTTGTGGGCGCTGCCGGGAGGCACATTTTCAATCTCTGAGGGATCTATATCTTCCGCATTGCCGATGAGCCGTTGGCCATTGGGGCCAACAAGAGGTGATGCGATCGGGACACACGCGATGGGGATGCTGTCGATACGGGTGTTGGGACCCTTGGTAGCGGCTTGTTCGTAGACATGGGCGAGGAGCGCGGGAATATCCGGACGATTGGAGGAGACTGGAATGCGCTGGACTAGACCGGGGAGGAGGATGGTGCCTCGTGCGAGTGGTATCAGGGGGAGAGTCGCGATGTGTGGTTTTGCCATGATGACACGAGATTGCTACAAGTTAACTGGAGTGGCAGACAGAAGAATGAAACGAAGAGTCAACGCTGCACTAGGATGCTCTGATGAAGGAAGAGGGAGGATTTGATGTTGGATGCTGGATCCAAGATGCGGACGGATGCCATGTCCGATGGCCGCGGAAAGGAAACCTGGAGAAACGGGGGCAGCCGCCGAAGCCGGGATTCGCTGTCGCCCGTTCCACTTTTGCTGCCGAGGCTAATGCGTGATGGCACTTGTTCATCACTTGGGATGCTTGGCTTGGGATGAATGGCACGGTGGAGGAGCTGCCGGAAGCTGTACGGCTTTTTTACGGCGCCGTTGTCTTACCTGATCAGGATTCCCGTCGTTCTGATCTGTGCCATGGTGCAAAAGAACCACGATACTAGACCGTTGTAGTACACACGCAACGGGGAAGCATTAGGTTGCCGCCATATGCATGACCAAGCTTGGCTTGAGGGGTCTTCAGTCATGTCCAAGGCTGACGAATGACCATCTTTTCGGGCGGAGCCGATGCTAAAGAAGCCTGGAATTACCACATGCCATTCTCCCTGGGCTCCTCTGTTGAAAGCAAGCCTCCCGCTCTCCTCTTTCAGACTTTCACTAACAGCTTCGAGATGATGACTGAGTGGGAACGCACGTGCCAAACCGAGCCAACTGGCTGACTAATACTCAAAAGATACCCCACACCGTGAATCGCGGGGCAGGGCAGATCCATTAAACCCAGTCGCGCTTCAACGCGTCTCTCATTCTTTGTGAGCTTGCATCCCGTCTTCACGCCCAAGTCCCATCCAACATCACACAACCACCATAATGTGTACGTGTAGCAGATCCTTTCACTTCCCGTGCTCAGGCCTGGCTAAATTTTCTATCTGCAGCTGCTTACGCCGGATTCACAAAAACAAGCTACGGCGCCCAAGGGGCTGATGACTCGGGCGGTTTCTTCGCTGGTGGCTCTCAGCAGGGCAGCCAAGGCGGCGGTGGCGGCAAGGTACGATAAGCTCCATCGCACATCACCAATAACTTCCTTCTAACAAGCAACGGCGTTGTAGTCATATCAGGATGAGTCTCTGCGTCCTGTCACCATCAAGCAGATCCTCGACGCCGAGGAGGCCTACGCCGGCGCCGACTTCCGCATCGACGGCTCCCCCGTTACCCAAATCACATTCGTTGGCCAGATCCGCAGCGTGAATCCCCAACCCACAAATATCACCCTCAAGATCGACGACGGCACCGGCCAGATCGAGGTCAAGAAGTGGATTGATGTCGACAAGCAGGATGACGCCGACCCAGGATACGAGCTCGACGCCCACGTCCGTGTCTGGGGCCGACTCAAATCCTTCAACAATAAACGCCACGTTGGTGCTCATGTCATTAGGCCCGTGGCAGACTTCAATGAGGTCAACTATCATATGCTCGAGGCTACATTCGTTCACCTCTACTTCACGAAAGGACCTCTCGGCGGTCAAGGTGGTGCCAACGGCGACGGAGATAGCATGTTCGTCGATGGTGGTGGCTACAATGACCATGCTGGTGGCAATACTGGCCAGGCGCCTACTAAGCTGTCTGGCTGCTCTGCCCTATCCAAGAAGATGTTCAACTTCATGAACGAGACGCCCGGAGGCAACGAAGGTGTTCACCTTAACGTTATTACAGGTTCTACTGGCATGTCATTGAGAGACGTCCTCACCGCTGCCGACGAGCTTCTTGGTCAGGGTCTTATCTACACAACGGTCGACGACGAGACATGGGCGATTCTCGAATACTAAGCAGAGACTAGAACTGAGACGTGGGATGATCTCAAGGGGGTCTCTGGGTAGTCAGAAACGTTGTTGATCTGTACGGGGTACAAACTACAAAAGCTGGGTACAACGGTGTTCACGGTTATAGGGGGGGTCTAGCTTATGAAGGAATGACAATTTCATTTGGGTTCTTTCTTTCTAATGAATGACTTGAGCAAATCGGCAAGCTGCGAAACGCAGAATATAGAGATAGCGGTAGCGGTAGCGACTGTCGGTCAGCAAACATAGGCAAGATTCGAAATAATCAAAAGCCCCCCCCCTTGCTCTCAGAGCAACTTTCATATTTCCAAAAGAATGAAGACGGTCAGTCGATCCAACGTCCACCACGACACACTTCCTCACGAGATCAAGTCATCCAAAGACTCACATCACAACACATTTCTGCTCGTATTGCGCATCCCTAACCGCCGCAATGTCCTCAATTTCCTCGATTTCAGCCTCTGATCTCCGGTCGACATTTGGCGAGATCAGAGGCTCGTTTCCCTAGAACTTGACCGCGCCGCTGACGGCGGACATGACGAGGGCGCCACAGGCAGGGCGCGGGGTCTGGGGCTCACGAACCATGATGTACATGCGGATCGGCTCGGGACTGCGCTCAAAGACAACGTCGCGCTTGACCTCGAAGCCGAACTTGGCGTAGTAGGCGCTGTTGCGCTCCGTGCTTGCCTCAAGGTACATGGGACGGTTCTCGGCGTCGGCCTATCCTGAGTATTAGTGTGCATTCGTGAGATGAAGAAGGGGGGCGAGAGAGTTGGATGAGACGCAGTGTCATCGTACCTTGGCAATCATGTCGCGGATCAACTTCCCAGCATAGCCCTTGCCTTGGGCGTTGGGCTTGGTGCCGATGTAGACGAGATAGTAGCAGTCCTTGTCCCGCTCACCCATGACCTCTTCCTTGGCCTGGTTCAGGACGGGCAGCATCTCGTCGTAGTAGCGTCTCCGGCCCTCGGCCGAGAGCTGGTAGTACAGCCTCCACATGCCGCTGCGGAGGACGGTCCACCAGTCGTCCATGTGCTGACCCGGAGGCAGCCTATAGTTCAGTTAGCTGGCTCTTCCAAGTCTACTGGTTGATGGATAGTGTCCAAGGTCACATACCATAAAGCTACAGCGTCGTAGTCTGACCCAATGGCCGTCACGACGCCCTTGTAGCAGTGCGCCGCAACCATGTACGTCATGTGGTCGACGTGAAGCTTCCACTTCTGTTCATCCGAGTAGCCCGCCATGTCGTCGCCGTCGAGCACATACTGGCTCATGGCGTCAGTTGCGAACGCATGCGCCAGCGATCTGCCCGCCTCAGCAGACTCATTCACGTTGACGACACGGACGGAATACTCCCACGAGGGGGGCACGAGAGAGCGACGTCGCCAATTGATCAGCGCCGCGGAGCCACTGAAGCTGGTTTTGCTTGTCTCCATGACGGCGATTTACTCGGTACTAGGACTAAGAACTGTATCTAGGGGGCCCCTCCCCTCCGGTGAAAGGGGCGCCGCAGAGTATTAAGCACGACGAGGTTCGCAGTTCAAGTGTCTAGACTTACAATGTATATTTTGAATACTGTCACCCGTATGAACCTGCGAGAGCTGAGTTCTGGACACGGGCGTGAATCTCGAAGGATGACGCAGGCAGTTAAGGCTGGTGCGAACTTCAACCGACATCAAGTTGGTGCTTGAGCGGGCCAGGCTCGCGATTACGGCTTAGAAGAGGATATTGGTATCGAACGAGGATCGGTCGACGGAGCGTGTCTATGGGAACGATAGGTTCACGACGGGCGAACTAAGCTGGGAGCAAGTTGATAAGAGAGAATGCACGAGAGGTTTTTGGCGAGATTGACGACCAGTCGTCCACTATGCAACAGCGTTTAGAGTAGCAAGCAGCAAGTGGCAACAGCAGTAGCAAGACACAAAGTTGGCTATTCTTTCCAGCAATCCCCTTCTAAGAGAGAGCTTAGCAAGACTTCCTGACAAAGGGCCCTGTTAGTGAAGCCAGCGGCTGTTGTCTGGTTATGGCGGAAGACTTAAGGCAAGCAAAGTGTGTGAGATGAGTGAGATGAGATGAGTGTTTGAGTAGAAAGGTAGGTAGGTAGGTAAGAAAAAGAGAGAGCGAGAGATCTCGAGATAGGCAACTGACCGGGGGGTTTAAGTAGGTGGGCGGGTGTTAGAGAGAGGTGCCGTGTGGGCCCCCAGGCTCGATAGCATAGATACGAAACGCCATGGAGAAAACTCCATGATGGCATTGGTCAGGTCTTAGATGTCCGCCACTTCTTTCGTGGGGTTAAAGACTAGCTCTCCCGAGTCATTGAGGCAAGCAGATCGAGCCTGGAATCAAGGAACTGTATGGAGCACAGTGCTTGGTGATAGCCGGCCTTGGGCCACATGACCCAGTGGGGGTGACCCTGCAAAGGCGGTGGAATACAGACAAACCATTCCGTGAAGCTGTCCAAGAGCCCGGGGTCAGCCAGTCAGTTGTACAGTTATATGTACAGTTATATGTACAGTTATGTGTACAGTTGGTGTCGATTATTGTGGTTCCCTTTGACGTCGATGAATACGACCGAGAGGAGTAAGAAAGAGATGCCTCAGATTATGGATTATGGGGTTGAATCTGAGCTCGAGTGTCAGGTGCAGTTCGTATAGCCAAGAAAACGGGCTTCAGCTTAAGCCGCAAAAGGCCAAACCTTTCTGCCACGGGCTTCATTTTATTCGTCAGCAGCCGTTTGTTAGTCGGAATGCTTCATTGATTGTGAGTTCTTTCTTCCAAGCCAGGGCGCGGAAGGCGCGCTTGAAGAAAGCATCATTCCGCTGTCGTCTGATAGATGACCGCGGCTTGCGACGGCTTCCGAGGTTACCGGGTTAGTAGTACTGTGTCACTTCTGAGCTGCCTGTGAAAGAAGCCTTGTCGAGTCGGAAGAGACGGGAGATCAGGAAGTTCAGGGACTGGACGTTGAAAACACGAGGCGTCATTCGCTCACACGAGTAGCCATAAACCGCAAAGACTCTTCTTGGCTGCCAACCTTTTCTGGTAAAGCTCCAAGCCTTTGGTTCGAGAGACCATCATCTCTTTGGTCGAAAAAGGTGACTTGAAATATGAACGACGTCAAATTAAAAAGAGGCTCTGTGCCCCTCGTGAGTCTCAACACGCGTGGGGTGTAAGAGCGGATATCTATGCTGATCGACCGCGAACAGCCTATGCACCGCATACTGATTATCAGTTCCTTCAACTTTTGCGCAAACATGCCGTTTCTTCTATCATTTTCGAAATTTTATTTGCCTCATTATCCATGATTCGTTAGAGCATGCGTCGGATTTCCTGCTCATCCAGGTACTTCTCCAGGCCCGAGTTGAGGTGCTCCCACCACTCGAACAGCATCGAGTTGCAGATGAGCTTGAACCAGGGGGTGAAAACCAGGCTGGGGTCGTCAAAGAGGTGCTTCAGCTTCTCAGCGCTGACATACTGGGTGTCTCTGACTTCGTTCTTATTGATATCAAGGTCGACGTTGGCCTTGATGAAGAGGATGTAGTCAACTGTGCCAGCTGTCAGACACGAGAATATCCTCGAAACATTGGACTTTAGGAGTTCTTATACATACCCTCGTGCTCACCCCACTTTCCGTCGCTAGGCGCCTTGTAGTGGATTCGGGTCAGGAATCGGAAATTCTCGAAGGGTACCTGCTCCTTCTTGATGCCCAGCTCGTGGTCAAGCTTGCGCTGAGCGGCTCGCTTGACGCCAGCGATGGCGTCCTCGAGGCTTGAGCCGGTCTCGGTAGGGATATTGAGAGGGTGGGAGCAGCAAGTGTTGGTCCACATGTCGGGGAAAGTGATCTTCTCGGTAGCGCGCTGCTGGAGAAGCAGCTCGTTCTTGTCGTTGAAGAGGAAGACGGAGAAGGCACGGTGAAGAAGACCCTTGTCGATGTTGGTCATGAGATGGCCTGGTGGAGGCCAGGTTAGCAAGGCAAGGCAAAAGTGAGGGCCGAAGGTTCAAGTACAAATCTTCTTGCTGGCAGTGCCAATTGGCTTGTCATTCTCGTCGAGGACGATGCAAACCTCGTCCATGAGGCGGATCTGCTCCTCATCGTGGCCAGACAAGGGTTCTGAGTTGGTGTCGATATCCGGAAAGAGACGGAGCATGGCCTCGGCCGTGATGGGCTGGGCGGTGGTGGTGGTGGTGGTTGTCGAGGACATGGTGACTGAGGATGCTCGAGCCCTAAAGTTTGCGATGAGGAGCAACTGCGCAGCGCTTGAACAGAGTCGCGATGCTGTGAATGCAAGAGAAAGCAAACGGGTTACAGGACTGGGCCGAGCGGTCTGTAACGAAGGACGGCTTCAATTTAAGGGTCATTTCCTCGCGCGCTGCTTGCCCCTCCATTCACGCGCCGTTAATTGGCGGTCCACTGAAGCCCGCCACTGGGAGTTGAGTCTCCGGGCGCTTTCTGGGCTCTGGAAGGGTCTCTTCCAGATTGGGCAGTGGGGCTCAACCACTGAAGAATCCGATCCTTGCTTTGTTCGTCAGCCACCTCGGTGAACCTCGTCTGGGGATAGTCTCGTAGCCCTGTAGCCAGTATCATGCCGTGTGGAGAGCCAGTGTTGACGAATGCTTCCCGCTGGGACCCAAAACGGCAGCCCAGAAGCATGTAAATTACACGATATACCCAACGTACCTCCCCACTGGGATCTTCTGACCAACCAAGCTCCAGGCATGGTCCGTTTATATCGTCATAACATGGAGATTAGCAAGTTGAGGCAATCCCTCTCACAACTCGTAAGCAAGTATCCGGCTGTTCACGACCGTGCAGGGCAGTCTTTAATGAAGAGGAACAATTTCTTGAATTTAAGAGGTTCCAGGCTTGAGTTGTTAGTAAAGCAATTGCAAAAGTACTCCTGCAACTTTGAAGTGTCGCATAAACAATGGCGTGGTGTCAAATCACATAGTCCACATTCGTATGTCGATGAGATTATGTACTAACTTGCATATTGACTAAGCGGGGTTCGCGGAGCTGCTGGTCTGGACTGGCCTGGCTGTCAGGGGAAAGCAGCCCAAGCGTGGCTGGAGAGCTTCGTCATTCTCAACCTCACGCCCCCAACGACGCCGACCTCATCCTCCTCCGCATATTCCACGTTCTCTGCGGTCGCCGCCCAAACAATTGCGATTGTTTTTGTTTTCGGAGTAACATCGCTTCTTTTCCGCTGCCAAAATTATACCCACCGCCTCTACAACTGTCCGAGACCGACCCCCCCCCC
>JAAVUK010001165.1:0-20881 GCA_014899095.1 Fusarium buxicola | reverse complement strand
CCGCCCCACCCATCGCCCGCCCAGATCCCCAACAAGAAACGTTCATCGACCCTCGACGTCAACGCGCCCCCGGGCAAACGCCGCAAGCCCTCCAACCTCTCTCAAACATCCACCTCGGCCGCCGCAGTCAACCACCCCCTTCGCCAGACCTCGTTCCCCCCCGAAGCCGGCTCGCCGTACCCGCGCTCCCCCTCGGTCGATGGACAGTCCCACGTGAGCGGCAGCGCCGTCAGCGTCACTGCCAGCGGCGCGCCAAAGAAGAAGCGCGGCCGTAAAGCCAAGAACGCGAAGCAGGATGACGCGCGCGAGCACACTCCCAGCCTCGCAGGTGGTCGTGCTCCCACTGCCCTCAGCGGGCAGGGCGGCGACAAGGAGGACGATGACGAGGATGATGAAAAGGCAGAGATGGCACTGGAGGACGTGGTTGCGCGCACGCAGGAGCAGAAGCAGGAGGAGATCAGACTTCGTGCAATGCTTGTTGAGGCGTTCGACAGCCAGCAATACAACCGATACGAGCTCTGGCGCGCAGCCAAACTTGCCGACTCGGTCGTCAAGCGAGTACGTAGCCCTCGGACGACGAGCTTTCACGCGAGTTCTCATGTATACTAACATTTGTTCCAGGTCGTCAACGCAACCGTCTCCCAATCAGTACCTCAGAACGTCAGCACAGCCGTCAAAGCCGTCGCGAAGCTCTTCGCAGGAGAAATCATCGAGGCCACCCGCAACGTGCAGGGTGAGTGGGTCAAGGCCGGGGAGAAGCAGAGTGAGCTTCCGACACCGCCGCCGTCCACCAACGACGACCCGGCTGCTGCCGAGGAAGAAATCGACCTCAAACGCGGTCCCCTGCGTCCGGACCATCTACGGGAGGCCTGGCGCCGCTACAAGCTGTCGGGCGAGAGCCGCGGCGTGGGCGTGCAGCAGCTCTGGCATGCCCAGCAGGCAGATGGTGTGGACCGCTTCTCTACTCGCACGGGAAAGCGGCTCTTCAAGTGAGGCTGAGGGAGGCAGCCGATGCACGAGGCCAGCATGGGCCAGGACCCTGGTTGGAACTCGGGGGTGGCAGCCTTCGGCAGGGGAGCAGGGGATGGCAGCTTTCGGCAGGGGCTGGATGATACGAGGATACTCTTTCAAGCGCAACAAATGATACCCCATTGACTAGATCAAAAGATAGTGAGATAGATGGTGAAATACCAAGCTTTGTTTAACCCTTTCCTGCTGTCCAATGAGAATGGATTACAGTGAAATACTGGAATAATGGACCAAACTTTGTTCCACTCTGCCATACGCTCCAATGATGAGTACCGTGTCTGCGGGGAATTAATCGGGACCTGGAGTGTCCGTAGACAAATCTAGGTAGTGTACTACGTAGCACTACGTAGTAAGTATAGACGTGCCATGTGGCAGTGTTGACTACCGTTACGGCCCCACGAATGACATTGTTTCCGGCAGGGAACCATCAACCGCAGCTCTATGTATGTATGTACGCAGTATGTACGCAGTACTCCAGATCTGCAGGTGGGTACTGTGCTGTAGCTAGGGCTATCAAGCTCAGGTAGGCATCAAGGGCCAGAGCCATGCCGCCTGACTCAACTTACTCATGCCAGACTTGGTTGTGCAAACGCGCCAATCCTCCGTAGTCAGTGCGTGCTCAAAGTTCCCATTCGTAACGTAACAGCTTACCCTTTCATTCTTGGTTCTGGTTACACGAGACGCTTGCCTTGGTCCACTGTCTCTTGGTTGCCTGTCTTGTGAGCGGCTGCCAAGCAGCTTCGCGGGGACATGTGGGAAAGACGGCACACTGACTTATCCATACGAGTTGCCCTACAGTCTCGTCATCTGGGGCCAAGCCTTGGCTGCTGAGGTCTCGACTCGACTCTTGACTTGGCCGAATCGCTGCCCCAAGCACGCAGGGCTGGCAAACCTCGGTCCGCGTTTGGAACATACATGGCCTTTCCACTACCTAGATAGTGACGGCCAAGGGACAGACTGGCTTCAGCGAAGGGGAACCCGTCAGTGACAAGTCGCTCAGCGCTGAAAGGCCAAGCGAGCTCTGAAGCAAGGGTCTAAGCAAATACCCCGGGTCCAGACTCGTCAATTGACTTTGTCTGTCCCCGAACTCACCGACCCCAGACAGCCCACCAGATTGGCCCCCCAAGCTCCTCCTCAACCACCTTTGTTAACCATCCTTCATCGCTCTGGATAGGCCGCATCGTTCCTTGACCGGATAGAAAGAGCCGAGAGGCTGGCTTGGCAGTCGGCTGGCCCGAGAGACCGTGGCGCAGCGGTTGCGAGCCCAGCAATGCGCTGAAAAATATGGGGCTTCTAGGCGGACACCGTCCCCTGCAAGACTCGGGATTTTGTCATGAATTCAAGGGAGGCTAAAGCGGAAAGTTCAACAAATGTCTCCAAGGGTTGTCAAGGTTGAATATACGTCCAAACCCTCCTGGCACTAGACTACTAGCGGTTTTCGTCCCCAGCCGGATCTGCACCTCCCAGGGCATGGATCTCTGCCAAGCACTCGGAGCCCCAGCCGTCAACGCGCGTCCTATAGACTTGGCAGGTCGAGAGGTACATCAAGAGCTCAGGTCTCATCTGAATCGTTTCGCAAAAGTTGACGTAGCTTACTTAGACCTGGATCATCATCCAGATGAACCGTACGTGCAGCCATGGCGGAAGAAAAGGTGAGCCCTTGATCCCGAGGCCGTCAAACGGTTTTCGACTGTCGTGCCGTTCCAGCCTGGCCATAACTTCTGACTCGTTCGTTCCCTTGCAGAAGGAGGCTTCGACTAACCCATCCGCCGTCCGTATTCGTGACAACCAACGGCGTTCCCGTGCGCGCCACAAGGAGTATGTCGATGGCCTGCAGAGGAAGCTCCAGGACTATGAGCGCCGAGGGCTCGAGGCCACCCTCGAGATGCAGCAGGCGGCTCGCAACGTTGCTATCGAGAACTCGCGCCTAAGGATCCTGCTGAGTTATCACGGCGTCACTAACGAGGACATCGACAAGTTCTTGCAGAACTTCCCAGATCAACCCGCCACTGAGACCGCCAAGGCCACCATCTCACAGTCTGCCCCGGCACCCAAGATGCCCCCTCGGACCCTGTCCAGACCGCCGTCCACGGATCCTTCGAGGTCAGCGTACATGGCTCCGCAGCCCACCAAAGAGAACAGCACCCGAGATGTCGTGGACGCAGTCGTAGGAATCAAGAGGGGTACCCGCAGGGCAGGCTCATCCAACTCCAGAGCGCCACAGCTCC
Organism: Fusarium buxicola; assembly: GCA_014899095.1. Taxonomy (NCBI): domain Eukaryota; kingdom Fungi; phylum Ascomycota; class Sordariomycetes; order Hypocreales; family Nectriaceae; genus Fusarium; species Fusarium buxicola. The sequence goes on along the minus strand of JAAVUK010001165.1, from coordinate 17,624 downwards.
CTATGCCTGTCGAGCAGCGGCAAACACTACTCCAACCTCGACCTCGACCTCAACCTCAACCCCATGCGTTGCCTGTTCTTCCAGCTCTCGTCCTCGGGCAGGGTCGTCCAGAACCCAGCCCTCTCGACAAACTGTCAGTTCTTGCGAACGCGAGCGTGCAGCAAGAACCCGGTGCCAGCAAGCACCATCGTGCCCATTCCCACACCGACAGCCTTCACATCCCGAGTCCGCCAGTCGTGGGGCAGAGCTCGCCGGCTTCATCACATACGAGTCCTAGCCGATTGAGCTCCACGTCTCCCAGGAGTTATGTGTATGATTCGAGGTCGCCGCGTGAAGTCCCAGCCCACGCGGCCGCCCATTTCGCTGCCGATCTCCAAGGCCGTAGGGACTCTGAGTCGATCAACCCGACATTAGACCATGAGAGATGCCCCGTGCAGAAATCGCCAGTGCTCTGGATGAACCATGATAGGACCCCTTGATGCAAAGTGGTTGGCGCAGACAATACCCTTTGGCAAGCACTTTTGCACTCTTGTCTAATGCATGGTACGTCTGAATCCGAACTTGGGCGAGTCTGACAAAGGCAGACTAACGATATCGGCCCTGATAGGTCCCTTTGATTTCAGTATCCGAATCCCGCTCCCAAATAGCCAGGCGATGACCAGTGTGAACATGTCGTCGAATGGTGGTCGAGCCGTGGCGGTATATACCGAAAGGGGCACAGAAGCAGCAGGTGTCATACCACGAGCCAGATCAATACGTCGACGGCAGCTACAGGCGCACTAGCGCGAGCGAGCTCGAGGTGGCATTTTCGAAACGCGCATAAATGCCAGGCCGCTTATGCCACTGACGAAGTCGCGGCCATTTTAGGCCTCAGAAGTCTGTTGAACCTGGGTGGTCACCTGGAAATCTGGAACAGTTGAAGGCTCTCGGATAGAGGAAAGATTCGCCGGAAGTCGGCATGAATCATCGAAGGCCTCAAGAGCAGGTTAACGGGCTTTTTACTCGAGTCACCCGGAAACGTCCAGGGTCCGCAGAGACAGTTGTCCGAAGGGGGCAACCAAATCAGTTGGCCGTGAGGATGGAGGACGCAGCGGCAATGCAAAGAGCCGGGCCCTCCACGCGCACGGTTCTGTGTAGCAAACAGCTCGACCACATCGGCGAGGGATTCCGTAAAGGTTGAGACTAAGTCTGAGTCTAAGTCGAGCCGGAGTGCGCAGAGTAAGGAGGCTGTATAGAATGATTAGTCAGAGCTAACATTCGGCGGAAAAGGAAACGTAAAAGCGACAGAATATGCAAATTTGCGAATTGAGTAATGTTTCTCGTCACAAATAAGAACCTTCCCCCTGGCGGTTGTTTACTTGAGCTCGGTCTAGGACACTTCCTTCAAGTCGGGAAATCAAGGATCCATTGCAGATCCACAACGGCGTCATATTGACCCAGCCAACCGCAAGCAAGGGATGACATCCGGACGGCCAATTAATTGCCTTGGCCTGGGCGGTTGGATGGTTTGTTTGCATTGTTCGAGATTATCTTCCGTCGTTAGTTGTCCTAGCCAACATCTGCCAAAAGAGACGTGACAGCTCCCGGTAGACAATGGCGATGCACCTTGACCAGTGACAGGTTAACGAATTGAGCCCCCAGTTCACGCAACGATTCGCCTCCTACCTCGCTATAGCCCAGAGACAAACGTGGGCAGGAACTAGTCGCTGACTGGCTGCAGCGCGCCGACCGTCGTTTTAAGCTTAAGCTTAAGACCCTTGCTTGGCAGATGTGGCTTCGGCCCATCGCAGCTTGCATCCAGTTGACTCGGCCGATGGGCGATAAAACTTTGCTTCCAGTCGAAACGTCGAGCTGTGGATTTGGGAGCATGCATAGCATGATGAGAGAGGCAGAAATGAAACGAGTAGGAGCTTTTCATGGCCCCGCAAGAGTGAAGAAATCCACAAACCCGAGCCCTTGCCTTACACCAGACTCGGGTACCACAAATCACACACACTCATGACCAAGATGGGAACCGACAACCTGCTGCAGGCAAGAGGTGGATGAAAATCAGGGCCATCCGGTATTTAAGGGGAAACATTAGTCTAGATGGCCGCGCGGCCTCGGCAGCATGTTGGTCTATAATTCATGGTGGCAGTGCACCCGACTCCTCGTCATTCAGCAAGGTAGGACGTCAATCTTGGCACCCACACTGTCTCTCAGCCGCATTGCGTGTAAGTTTACGCAACAGGTGCTTGTAGCAACGGATAGCCATTTCCGATCGCTTGGGGTGGCAAATTGCTTGTCTGCCGCTTTATGAGGGAAGCTTCGATTCGGAATTAGATCGACTATCAAAACTACTGTAACCGGTATTCCAGTCACGCTCACATAGCAGGGTTCTCTCGCAAAAACTCTTCAAAGCTTGTCGTACTCACACCAAGCCTCTCGTTATCCAAATCACTAAGCGTCCACGTTCCCTCAACCGTGTGAAGCTGGTAAAACCATACACTATACGGCCAGTAGTTCCGTCGCGATCCTTGCCTCCTCGCCTCCAACGCCCTTTCACGCAACTCTGCCGCGCTCCCCTTCATCTGGATGTCTACCTTGCGATTTCTAAACTGTCCGTAGATAATCGCCAGTTCCTTGAGCGGATTGCTGCCCGAGCACACACTCCAGTCGCCACCTTTAGGGGCATCATCTCGCTCGACAGTAGCGGCGGTGAACTCGGCTGCGTCGTGCTCTGTAGTCCAATTCCAGATCTCCTCGCCAGTGCCCCAAATCTCCATGCACGATCTGGAGCCGCCATGTCATAGTAAGCCTCGCTCTGGACGAAGCTTTCCATTCTTTCCCGACGGGAAGTTTCGAGCTTGGATGGGTTGCTTCCAAGGACGCGGACGTGGTGGCCACGTGAGTGAAGACTGTCGATGAGCTTCTGACCAGGTTACCAGTCCCTCCGGCTATGAGAACAAGCATGCTGAAAGATTACAATTCAAAATACAAAAGGCTTTACTTCTGATTTTCCATAAGTTCGATGCTGTAGTCATTGCTGCGGCTGCTTTTGTCTACTTGTACCCACCATCGTTCCCCGTATATCCGGAAGTCTCCGATATCAGCAGGTTTCCGTTCCGTAGTCGTCCTGCAGCTGCTGGCCTATATAAAGACCCGTGTCTCTATAATGGACATCATTCGACGTCTTTAAAGACACCTACAATGACCCTGTTTATACATGTCCAGCAAGCGAGCCTCCAAGGATGCCAACTCAAGTAAAAATGGCGTGTTAGTAATAATGCAACTAGCGATCGGCAAACAGCTGTTTCAAAAGGACCCTAAGCCTCGGGGATTTGAGCGCATAAACTGGGAAACCAAATGGCCGCGGCGGCGCAGATCTGGGTGCGCCTCATGGAACCAACCATGACTGTGATATCAAATGCACCATTATGCAAAAATGCCTGGTCTGGCGTGGAAACCAAGGTTTTCCTGAGCCTGATTCTCATCGAAATCAAGACTGAACCCGGAGAAACAACAGAACTTGACTGGATGTTCCAGTTGAATATAATATTAATCAACAAATAAGCTCTCATAAACAGCCGTTTATTTCCTGGACTTGTACTGACCGTTCAGACAGCCATGCTCTTAAAACCAGGCGGAATCTTGCGCCGTCGATATTTGTATCTTGTTTTCCAGGTGGAATCATGAACCGCCCCCCTATCTCGCGGGTAAAAACTGTTTCACGGCCTATTGATCTTTTCTTCGGCCTTATACTGAATACGCGTACCTGTATCAGGACAGCCCATCAGAAGGAGTAACAAAACAATTAACACAATAGAGAATCGATGCCACTGGCACACTAAGTTGAGAATCCTGGTGAGTACGATTCAAATATTGCTGGACTCGATATCTGTCATCAATTCATCTACCCCTATTCAACCCTACTCTTGACAGACAGGTTTTCCCTCTTGAAACCTATTTGCCCGATTTCGACGTGGTCCGCTTCTCAATCTTCTCCAATTCCCAATCAATCTTCTTGAAGCTCCAGCTCTTCCAGGCCAACGGGTACAGGAAAGGGCGCAGGTCGAAGCGGTTGTCGTCGGGGCTGTAGTCGTTACAGTGAAGCGCGGGTGTTAGGGTCGTCATTTTGTGTCGTCCGATCTGGTACTTGTGGAAGAACAGCTTGACCTTCTCGGCTACCTGGCGAGGAGTGTATGCAGGCGCGTCGTCATCGGGCTCTTGAACACGGTCGATACTCCAGTCATGTACAAGCCTTTGGAACATGCCATATGGGCCAAGCTTGTTGACCTTTCGAAGACGTCCAAAGATTGTGAGTTCGGCGTACGTCATTCCCATATCGGCCTCATCAGATTGTACATAAGTATCCGTGATAGGCTCGAGCTCGGCCGTTGGGACTGCCTCAAGGAATTCCTTTAGGCAAGGGATGTCGAAGTTTTCGGGCTTCATAGCCCAAGCAATGAAGCGCTTGAGATCCGCCTTGTCTATCGAACCGATGGGGTTCAAGTCCGCAGACGAACAATCTGGGTAGTTGAAGTTAGTAGGGGCATCTCAAGTGACTAGCAACCAACGTAGTTTACCGTATTTCGTAAGATAAGCAGCAAGACTCTAAGACACAGTCAGTATCCCAACCAATCCAAGATAAGGGCCATCGCGTAGGGGATGTCTCACTTCGCCGACGTTGGCTGACCCTAGAACGAGCAAACCACCACCTCCAGGTCGTCCTCTTGCTGTGGGAAGAACTTGTCCACTAATGCTCAAGTCAGCTATACTGTTCCTACGGAACTATGATCAGGGCGTAACTTACAACTCATAGGCAGTTACCATGCGAATTCGAGCTTGCAGACACTGCAGCATCAGGTTCTCCTGGTGAGTACCACCCTCGACCTTGAAGCGGGGCGTAAAGTCGACCGCGTTGATTATGAGGTTCTTCTGAGCTTTAAACATGTCAGCTCCCTGCCAAGATGGACCTCGAAATGAACTTCAACTGCATATGACATACCATTGTACACATCATCAATGTCCAGGTTCACGTGGTAGCTGCCAATAGCAGTTGCTAGGTCCCTCGCTCGCTGTCGCGTCTCCCGTGAGCTCTGTTTACTCATACCCATGTAAATGGTGGTGAAGATCTGGTTGCAAAGGGCCTGTGGCGTCTTGGGAATCTCTTCCTCATACTTCGCAATGCGCTTCACATCATCAATAACTTGCTGGTTACCTTCTTCAATAGCCTGAATGACAATTCGGCACATGGAAAAGACAATGACTGCCGTCGCACAAGAGTCAATGCCGCCGCTAAGGGGCACCAAGTATCCAGCCTGAGCAGATCTCCGCAGATAGTCCCAGAGCCAACAGCCGGTGGCAAGGGCAATTTCCTCCTCAACTGGATGAAACTTCGGCTTGATGGGGCGTGTTGGCTTCATGGTGATATCCAGGTCATTATCTTCCGTGCTCAGTTCGAACGAGGTCTGGACCCTTTCGTACTTCTGGTTTGACAAAGCGGCTTGAAGACCGCGGCTGATAGCTGACCTGTGAGCTCGCACCTCCTCTAGATCAACCGTGGCTGTCACAACCTCGACATCGTTGAGACTGAACTGTGAGCCCTGGGCAACCACGTCGCCATTGACGATGATCATGGCACAGCCATCGTAATAAAGCCGATCACCATCACAGCCTAGCTCACAATTAGTACAACATGAAGAGTGCAGGTTCATGGCGCTATAGTCCGAATTTTAACTAACCTTGTTGATTTGCGTATAGATAGATACCGCCGCACTTTCTTGTAGCCTCGGTAATCAGTGCCAACCTCGTATCGAGCTTCTGCAGAGTAAAATGAGAGCCACTGGAGTTCGTGAAGACCTCGATGCCATCCAAAGACATGTTGATGTGGGGAGAGTCCGGTAGGAACATCTCCTCGCAAGTCTCAGCACCGAAACAGGTGTCAGGGGTTGACACTACAGCGTCGCCGAATAGTACGTGCGTGGAGCCCTGAATCTCCTGGATCATTCGAGGCAGATGATATTGCTCAGTCTGACAAGGGCGCAGCCAGGGGGTAAAATGACGGTGCTCTCGATAGTTACCACTGAAAAGGGTCAGCATCCATCCAGTTTGGCTCGGGGATGGCATACTCGTTGGCGAGGAACATCTTGGGGCGGATCATCAAGATCTTTCCGTCCAAGCAGATGACTCGGCAGTTGAACCTCCTACAGACAAAAGTCAGACGGTCCTTTTCAAAATAATTCACACGAAATATTCAGGCATAAAATGAAGTAGTCAAACTAAGGAGTGAGATATCAGGTGGTTGAATAACAAGTAGAATACTTACTGATTCCTGTGTTGAATGGCTGCAACGAGGCATGATTAGCAACGTTCTTCTACCACCAACGCCCTTTGAACTCAAAAGGAATATATGAGTTAAATAACAGAGTTAGACAGGGGTCTTCCTACGTGCACCGATGTCGAGCAGGATTCCATGACAGCTCTCATCAAGAAGGATGCGCCGGATCATCTCCCAGCTGTGGAGGTAGAGATCTTGTTCGATGAAATGATCGAGGCAGCCTTTATTTAAATCAGTACTAACGTTTGCAAAGATTCAGAAGCAGATACGCACCATATCCTGTTATCTCTAGCTCTGGGCCGACGCGCAGTCGAGCTCCGGCCTCCTTGGCGAGATGGATACTCTTGATGATGCGCTCAACATTGCCCTCCCAATCCAGGGCCCATTGGTTGAGCGAGCACGTGGCTACCGTGACAAGGTGCCCCATTGTTGCTGGTTACGTTCGAATTAGTACAAGGAGGAGGGTAGCTCGTTTCGCAGGGGATCGAGCTCTTGAACTGCGTGTTTGTCGTCGTGGGGTCAAATCGCGGGGCATTCGTGGGGATGGTTCAATGCCGAGCCAAGTCCGAAGTCGGAAGTCGTGCACGTGACCTGATGTCTTCTTCAGATCAGCGTGCCTCAGGTTCAACGACACCTGTACAAGTTTACCTCAGGTAATGACCACGACAGACCTCTTTCTCTAAGATAGGTACCTTGCACAAGCTGCTTTTTCCGTAGTCTTGTGGCCAGTCTTGAAGAAGATGAAAGCATCTGGTGCATGGCGATATGCAGCAGTAGCAGCTTCTTCATGCCTCAACCAACCCTGAACGTTGAAAATGAATACCTTTCCAATTGAACTCAGAAGTTACGTTTCAAATGTAAAGCTTAATGCAACAAGATCAGCAAGTCACAGCCCATAATGGCATCTTAGTTGCGAGACCAAAAGGCACCGTCTTCATATTGACCGGCAATATGAATCATACCGGAATCCTACTCGAACCCATTTGTCTTGTCCTGCATCGTGCGTCGGGCTTCAGTCTCCAGGGTAGAGCTCGGCCTCGGTGAGCATGAATTGATGTTCGCATGCAAAAAAGAGAAAAAAATAGGAGACAAGCCAAGATGAGAGAGCTTAACTCTATTGTACGACTCCTGCATCTGTATGAAAGAAGAACTCGGAGACCTGCCAAAATCGGAGAGCGCCCGGAGCTAATCCCGGACCCCGTCTCCACTCCTACCGAAACGGCGCCGGCTCTTGCCCCGATTCCGGCAGTTGCGATAACAATCCCCGGAAGCATTCCCACGCCTGACCTCAAAACGCGACCGAGGCCACCAGTTCAGAGTTTCCAACTGCAAGGTCACCACCGATGCTATCCCCTGCCCGGAACGGCCCGATGCCCTGAAGTGAACAAACCTCCCCTGGTGCACCTCTGCAAGTCATAATCCCCCGGGGTCACTCACCACTCAGCGCTGAACGTGCAGAAGACGATCCCCCTGTTTTATCTTGATTAGGCCAATGGCAGGGCACGTGGGTGGTTGATGGCGTGCTTGGGATGACCTGGGGTTTCATGCGGGCGGCTGACGAGGAGCGTAATAAGCGCTGATTGGTGGCTTTCTTCTAGGGGCTGTTTATCGGTTCACGAGGTATTGGTCCTCGGTCGAGGTTAGAGTTAGATGAGCTTATGCAGAAACTCTATATGTCGGAAAGTATATAGGATTAGAGGCGCTTCGTATATATTGAAATCTCGAGAGTTTCTTCGTGTCTGTAGCTTATTCTGGTGACTTACGTAGTCCTGCTTTCCCCCGCTCTGCATTTGCCTCGTCACCGTCACAATGAAGTCTTTTATTTCCCTCGCTATCCTGCCTCTTGCGGCCCAGGCCGTGAGAATCGTGCAGTCCAACGATGACGGCTGGGCCGAGTCTTATGCCCGGACTTTCAACGATGCCCTGAACAAGGCGGGCTACGACGTTGTCCTCTCGGCTCCGGCTGAGAACAAGTCGGGCAGCAGTAAGTCATCTAACAGTTCTTGAGCTCGACGGGTATTAATACATTGTGTGCGAAGGCTCTCGCGATGAAAAGCCCAAGGATCGCAAGGAGGCGTGTCAGTACAACAGCTGCTCCGCCAACAGCGGCCCTGTTGGCTCCGACCCCAAGCGTCCCGATCTCAACTGGGTCAACTCGTTCCCCGTAACGTCTATCAAGTACGGCATCGACACGTTCGGACCTCAACTCTGGAACGGCGCGGCGCCCGAGCTCGCTGTTGCCGGCCCTAACGTCGGTACCAACCTCTGGCTCCAGGTCCCCTTCTCCGGTACCGTCGGCGCTGCTTGTTATGCCGCTCACAACGCCGGTATCCCGGCCATTGCCTTCTCTGGAGCTTCCACCGGAAACACGGCTTACAACACCAGCCCTGTTCCCAAGCGCAGCCTCGTGTACGCCGAGCTGGCCACGAAGCTGGTTAAGAAGGTTGTCGACTCTGGAAAGCCCTATCTGCCCAAGGACGTCTTCCTCAACGTCAACTTCCCCAAGGTCGAGGGACAATGCACCGACGCGTCCAAGTTCAAGTGGGTGCTGAGCCGCATTAACCCGGGCGTCTTTTCTAAACCCGATGCGAAGTGGTGTGATAATAACCGCCTGCCTACCGAGACCGAAGTTATCCTCGAGGGTGGATGTTATATCTCTGTTAGCATTGGTGACGCCTCTGATAAGACGACTGTGAACGACAAGCGACAGGATGTGGTGCTGGAGAAGCTGAGGGACATGCTTGTGTGCCTCCCGTAGGCGCTCAGTTTATGAGCATCATGTCGCTAAGCCTGCCAAACATGTATATAGCCGAGGCTGGGAAGGAGCACAATTCAGTATATATGTTTCAATATAAACACAAATGAAATAACATACAATTATACTGGCAAAAACCATTATCCTTTGGCCTCTGTAGCGAAAAGTTGAGTGAACAGCCAAAGGACCCTGAATGAAGGTTAGCTTGTAACCTTATCGATAAGCCCAATTGGCGCCTCAGTTTCCAGGCCCACAATCAAACCCTTTGGCTCACCTTGACTTTTTGCGCCATCTCCAAGAACAAGGGCCGGTCCGCCAGGAGCTTCAATTCCCACGCAGAATGGCGCCAATCGACCGCTGCTTGGCCTCCATGGCCAGGCTATCCCTCCTACAGACTTCTCGACCCGCTATCCCCTCGATACCTCGATTCCTCGCCCCGGCCGCCGCGCAGCAGACTCGACAGGCGTCGGTTGTCCGCATCAGGAAGACGATCAAGAAGAAGAAGGCGATTCCCAAGGATTTTAAGAGGCATAACTTGACCAAGAGTGACTTTCCCCAGTACTCGTTATGTGAGGCGATGAGGTTAGTTCAAGAACAAGGCGTGAGGAGAGATGGTTGAGAGGAGGAGATTGGACACGAGCATATTCGAGCCCAGACAGAATCATCACAACACAATTGCAGTCTGCTAACTCACACACAACAGAGTTCTCCGTGCCGTTGAAGTCGGCCAGCCTCCTGCCTCGATCAAATACGAGCTACACATCAACCTCAAGACCGCCCGCAACGGCCCCGTCATCAAGAACAGCGTCCGTCTCCCCCACCCTGTCCAGAGCGACTGGCAGATCGCCGTCGTGTGCCCTGAGGGCAGCGAAATCGCCCGCAACGCCACCGCCGCCGGAGCCGTCGCTGTCGGCGAGGAGACGCTCTTCGAGGCCATCCGCCAGGAGCAGATCGACTTTGACCGCCTCATCTGCCATGAGGCCAGCGAGAAGGCCCTCAACAAGGCCGGCCTCGGCAAGATCCTTGGCCCCAAGGGTCTTATGCCCAGCCAGCGCATGCGCACCATTGTTCCTGACGTGGTAAAGTCGATGCGCGACTCGGCTGGCGCTGCGGACTACCGTGAGAGGCAGGGCGTTATCCGTATGGCTATCGGACAGCTGGGCTACACACCGGACCAGCTCAAGAGCAACATCAAGGTGCTGCTGACCAAGATCAAGGCTGAGTGCGCTGAGATCTCGGAGGAGGTGCATAAGGAGGTTCACGAGGTGGTTCTCAGCACGACCAATGGGCCGGGCTTGAGCTTGAACGGAAAGCTGAAGGATGCTGAGGAGCAGATTACGCCCGAGGCCTTGTCGAGCATCATGTAAAAGTAGTCCATGTTGTAGGAGCATGGGGTTTGTATTATTGTATCATATGTCATATTATCGAATAGACGACCTCGTGAACGAGACTTGGTTGACGTGGGTATCATCGGGATATTGCTTTTACATGGTGACTTTCCTCTTAAATGCCCCGAAGGGCCTTGATGGCCTCCGCTTGTGCATCTAGCACTCTGAACACTGCAAGGCATTTCAGAACTCTGTCCTGACCGCGCGCACCAGCCTTCTTGGCCTCCTTGAGCGCATTGCCCAAATCTAGCAGCAGAGTGTTCCGACAACGCGTCATACGCTCCTCCATCTTGATCACAAAAGGCGTGACCTGGTCTAGCGCCTCGACGAGGCTTGTAATACGACTACATTCTTGCGCCGAAGCAAGCAATCTTGTCGGCGAGCTCCCGAGAATTCCATCGTCTTCGTCCTCTTCGCTCTCGTCGTCATCCCAGTCCTGCTGGGCATCAGAAGCCGGCATGCTGTCTAGTGCGAGACGCTCCTCCAGGGATTTAAGGCGCTCAGATAGCTCTATCATCTTGCGTCCTTCCTCAATGGCCGAACGCACGGCGCGAAGCTCATTATTGAGCTCATTCGTCTCGTCCTTTCGCGTCGACACATGGGTTTTGACCTCCTCGACAGCCCTCCGGAAGCCTAGAAGGGAGACTTTAACATCCCCGACCTTGTCGTCGCCGCCGCGCAGTTCGCTGCCCAGGGACAAAAAGGCTGTGTAGTTTGAGTTGACGAGCTCAAGCAGCTCGGAGCTGATATCTGCGCTTCGGTCGCGCAGGTCGGACCGAAGGTCCTCAAGCGTCTGGTGACGGTGAGGTAAGGCGGAGAGGTAGGCGGCGGGTTGGAAGTCGTCAGCAAGGAAGTCGGCGCGAGGGAGGGCCTCAGGGAAGGGTAGAGGGGCATCGTCGTCAACGGAAGAGGAGGAGTCAGAGCTGGAAAGGGTGAAGGGGGCGGTGGACCTAGAAGTCATCCCGAGGCCCGAGAAGGAGGATGTGAGAGGATCCGGCGCAGCGGCCATTGTAGATGAGGTGTTGTAGTGGTGTATCGAGTTCACCGTGGTTGTGCTGTAGCACTAATTAGAGGTGAGGTGGCATGGATTGGTGGAGGGACGGAACGAGCGGTTTTCGGCGGTGCTAACCGCGATTGGAAGACCTGTCACTGATTATCTTATCGATAAACCCCAGGATCAGGTGTGGATAGATACCTAGGTACCTAGGTACCAGCCATTGTTCGGTACGGGTAGAGTACGGTCGGTCTAAGTTAAGAGCTTAGATCGTAGAGGCTATTTACAAGTTGCAAATATGATTCTGGGTTGAGGTTCTTGAAGCTCTCAAGCCACCGCAAAGAAAAGGCAGAAACGCTGGCTCAACAATGCTGACGTCTTTACTCGTGCCTGATGAGGTGACATTGGAACCGTCAAGGCCACCTCCTTCACCTGGACAGATTCTCCAGTTTCGTGGGAGGAGCCGCCAGGATTCTTCTCTGATTGGTTATCTTCTCGACTGTTGGTTGAATTCAGGTTTGCTCCGTGTGGAAACCTCGAGACAAAGGGCTTAGTTTGGTGGTCCTGAGTGCCAGGGCCAAATCCTACGCGGGCGCGACAGCGGAAACAAAAGCCAACCCAGACCAAACGGGGCAGAAAAGGCTCGAAGAAGCGAATACGCATTACGTTTGAAGGAGCCAAATTGAAGCAGTGGGTGCCGAGGATAAGATCGGAGTGGAATAGCGGTGTTTTCCAGAGACGACAGATTTCCTCTTTGGGAAGACGAGGAGTTGAACGATTCGACAGTATTTGTTGGGAAGACAAGCCCACCTGCCTGCCTGCCGGTCTTCGGTGTGCATCTGTGTCGACATCAGTAGCCTGGGTTTTGTCTCAGGCCTCCATGACATCTCCCGAGATGTGCAGTTTGCTCTGCGATACTATACCGAAAGTGTCTGATGGCGTCATGTCTTAAACATGCCATGCCATGTGTGTATCCACGCATGTAGCGAGCCTGTGAGCATGCCAACATGGAAGCTAGATCATGGATCCTATCACAGCGATCCCATCACAGCGATCCCATCATAGTCGACCAAAACGAACCACATCCATCCCGTGTACCGCGGGGTATTTCCATGGAGAGCCAACTAGGCAGTTGAAATTCCGGCACCGGGACATGGATGCTCGTACGACCGGCCTTTCAGAGTTCTGACAAAACGCATCTGTCGCCCACCCACGTGAGCGGGCCCAACAGCATTCTTTAATGACCCTTTAGTGCACGATCCCTTCTGCTGAAGATCACAGTTCCTGTTCTGCAAACCACGCAGTCAGGGTCGCAAACCGCGTGGTAGGAGCGAAACCGGAGCTCCAAGAACCCTTGGGCATGATGGAACTGACCGTAGCACGGCATTTTCGCCAGGTCGTTGGCAAAGTTAGATCAACGAGTGTCGCTCAGGTGGTCAGTGCGTGCTCCGACTAACGCCGGTAGGTGGTAGGGGAGGCCCGAGCAACTCGGATTGAGTTTATAACAGAACTGAAAGAAAGGTGACGCCTGGAGGGTCTTTCGGGTGGGGAAGCCGAAGCAACGCAACAGAGGCATTTTGTGGGATCGTCAGCCTTGGCGCAGAGTCCCGTTACATCAGTAAATGGACGCACTGACGACACCTCCAGAGTTACCACTCAGGATATTGCTCTGGATTGATCGTCCGTCACTAATAAAATACCGAGTTTTCATAGTCACGTCAAACAATCGGCGGCTCAAATAGTCCGTCTTGGCTGGTTGTTGGGGTTGCAGATGGAGGCGTGCAGAAAGTGGGGGCGCAGAGTTGCTGAGGAAAAAACGTCGAGACAGGCGCGAGAGACCCAGCAATGACGGAAGCGTTTACCAGTGACTGATCGAAACCCCCATAAGGCCCCATATCCACCGCAAATCGATACCTGAGAGTGTCTGGTCGGCAATCAGCTTACGGGAAACCCGCTGTTGTGCTCCGTCGCAATTGCTTGTAAGCTCACAAGCCTGGTACAGTAACAGCTGCCAGACGCATGGATGTATGCCTGGCGCGCTTTGACTCGTGCCTGGCGCAGTGGGTGCATGCGAAAATTTTATCAATCAAATCTTATCAATCAGATCAGATCCACCTATCGTCTCCTGGAATCGGACCATTGGCTTCCTAGTTGTCGGTTGGTCGAGGCACAAAAGTAGCGACGCACCCCACGATTAATTTCCCTCTTGCCTGCCCTCCCTTCCCCTCCTTCATCCTCTTATCGTGATTCCAATTGATGACCATTTGCGACATCTCGATTTCTTGTTCCCGCGTTTGACGTTGTCGTGTCACGAATGGGTTCACCAACACGCTGCCACGTTGACTCTTTTCTGGCTACCAGCCGTGCCTTTGATTCGAAGCCGAGGCCGCAGCGACCTGTCACTCTGCAGCCTTGCTACCTTACGGCAGCTAGAACGGACCCCCAAAATCTTATCAATCTGGTCCGGCAATACATCACCAGTTCTCGCGTCACCTATTCACGACTGGCCTTCGATTGAACAACAACAACCAATTCTTCGACTCCGACCTATCCGATTACGATACTTTTTCACTCTCGAGTTTCCCATCTCGGAACTCTGACCCAATTTGGCTTATCACGACCGACCAACCGAAAGAGACCCGCCGGTCTCGCCACACACACAACACATCCATTACCCATCCACATCATGACGGGTCCAAACGCTGCTCTCGCTCCATCTCCACCACGTCAAGCTGTCGCATCTCCTGGCGCCGGCACTCCTGCTCTTGCTCCTGCGCCTGCTGGTAACAGAACCCGTGCTATTTCAGCCGCACCTGGACCGACATCACCAGCCACGACTGGAGCCCCACACCGGACCCCACTCTCCATCAAGCCGAGTGCCAAGCCACCTCCACCTGCACAACCTCAACCACAACCACGCACTGCTCTTCCTTCCATCAACAAGATGGCCATGTCGTCCGTAATCAGCCCCAGTCCGGCTCCGCCGGAGCCTCCAAAGATGTCCATGACTTCCAAGGAATGGGTTATCCCTCCGCGGCCCAAGCCTGGCAGGAAGCCCGCCACTGACACACCACCCACAAAGCGCAAGGCCCAAAACCGCGCAGCCCAGAGGGCCTTCCGAGAGCGGAGGGCCGCCCGCGTTGGCGAGCTTGAGGAACAGCTCGACCACCAGATTCTGGCTCACGAGAAGAATGAAGCGGATCTCAAAGACAAGATTCACGAGCTCGAGTTGGATGTCCAATCCTTCCGCTCCCGTTGCATGCTGCTCGAGAACATGCTCGATCGGGAGCGGCAGGACCGCATCCGAGTTGAGACCGAGGCCGAGACTCTCAAGCGTCGTCTGGATGAGGGCGTCTTCAACCCGGGTTATCATTCACGAAACTTGAGCACTTCCCAGCATCCTTTTGATGGACTTCAGAGCCCAACCAGTCTGGCACCTAGACACAGTCTTCCCCATGGGCGTACGGACCGACAGTCGGGTCATTCGTTTTCCATCTCAGAGATCATCTCGCCCCCCGAGACGCTCGACATGGACTCATCACATGATGCCGAGACTGCCATCACTTGTGGAAACTGTTCCCCAAACGGACCGTGTGCCTGTGCCGAGGAGGTGATGAAGACCGCCGCTAACGGCTGCGGCAAGTGCGGCCTCACATCGAGCTGCCAATGCTTCGAGGACGTAGCTGAGGCTCTCGGCCGATCTCAGGATCTGAAGCGTCCGGCCTCACCGTCGGGGGACATACCCCTCGAGAAGAGGCACCGTCACAGTCCTGGCCAAGACGACGGTGAGGCGGACTTTACGGCCATGTTCTCTCGCAAGGCTGCTACCAACATTCCTCAAGACGCCTACTCTGCTCCCTCTCAAGTCCCTTCACTAGACTCAATGCCGTTCAGAGATGGCTGTGGGTTTTGTAAGGACGGGACGTACTGCGTCTGCGCCGACACTGCACTGGCGACACCCGCCATGACTCCCAATGATACCCTCCCTCCCATCTCCCAGCAGGTCCAGACGCCTCCACCATCAGAGAATGACGTTGTTCCTCCTACGTTGGCCATGGAGATGACGGCTGATGGTGCTGTCAAGCTTCCTCGCCGAACTCAAACCCAGAATCAATCCTCGGAGCGTCGAGCCTGTGGTCCCAACGGACCCGGTACCTGCGCACAATGCCAGTCCGATCCCAAGTCTGGACTCTTCTGTCGCCTGATGGCCGCCAACCTCAACCGTAAGGATGGTAGCTCTGGAGGCTGTTGTGGTGGCAAGGGTCCTGGCGGTGGCTGCTGCAAGTCTCAGCCAAAGCAGGAAAAGATTTCTCTTCCTAGCCTGCCCAGCCTGGGACTCAGCTGCGCTGAGGCATACCAGACTCTTTCTAGTCACCGAAACTTTTCCAAGGCGGCGGACGACATTGGCTCTTGGTTGCCCAAGCTCAAGGCCACCCCTCGCGCTGGTGCTCGACCAGCGCCTCCAGGTGCGATGATGCCCATTGAGGTTGAAGCGGCGAGCATCATGAGTGTGCTGAAGGATTTTGACGTTCGGTTTGGAAGAGGAATCTAAGTCGATTCTAAAGCGACAAAACTAAGGGTGAAAAGATACATGGAGTACATATGAACAAAAGGGTGATAGTGAGAGCATATAGCTCCTACGGCGTAGGCACAGTTGGCAGTTGGGAGTTGCAGCATGCCGAATATGGCACATTGGTCGAGGTTCTGGTCGGATAGCGTCTGTATTATACCCATGTTTAGGGTGAAGATGTAGTTCCTTCACCCAAGTTTCATGCATGAATGAATCTATGCGTCTATTCAAAGCGGCAGACTACACTTGTGATGATGTGGAAGGTGATGTGACGGAGGACATGCACTCAGTGCCGAGCCGCTTCGGCAGCTTGGAAGAAGGTTTCTAGAAGTAGCGCTTGCGCGAACTAGGATGAGCGGTAGGGGTCTAGCCAGTCGGAGGTGTGTAGAAGTAGGCGTATTGTTAAGCGTGATGTGGATGGAATGAGCAGGGACGTCGTTGGAGAGGGTCTGCTGGATGGCATGGCATGGATGAGGGGTCGGACGTAGAGACGAGAAGATGTATCGTTAGTACCATGTAAAGAGTTTGGCGACTCGGTGTTTATGATGTAGGCGACGTGGTAAGGATAAATAAAGAAGTTTAACGAGGATTGCATGGAGATGAGGTTGACGGGCTATGCGTTTCGCTACGTCGTCGGTGGCTCTACGGCTTAGATGAGTCGGAGATTCACAACACGCCATAAAGGAACTTGTCAACGGTGGTTTGTAAATCATGAGCGACCACGCGCGGCTGACGTGCATGAGAACTCATGACTACAAGCTGTCCTCGGCTGAAAAAGGAGATGCTGGGGAAATTCTGGGGCCCATGAATCCTTGCCAGGGTGATCTTGTGAAGCCGTCGTGAACTGTTGGGAAAACCGAGGTGGAGTTGAGTTGACAGGGTGGAGGCATGGCCAACACACCGGGCGGGCGGCTCTGGGCCTGGTACGACGGGATGGGGATGTCATCCATGGATCCATGTATGACAGACGCGCTTGCAGACGTGGTGATGGTTCCATGAGAGGATAGAAGAGCGTAGCATTGGAGGTGGGAATGTCTGAGCTGATGGTCGTGAAGCTGGAGGCAGAGGCTGTCGAGTCAGAGGCAAAAAGGTCACCAAGGACAAGGTCAGTCGAGTAGACGTGGACGGTCCTGTATCGGACGTCCTGTATCGGACACTCGGTCGCCTCCGAGTCGGTATATCCGTATCCGTACTGGCAGAGGTCTTGAATGCCCGCCTGTATGGCTGCATAACTGGCTGGACTCTTCTCGGCACCTAGCTTACAGTAGACATGTCGGTCTGTCTAACAAATATGAATGGCTGGCGTCTTCGGTGAACGGCGGAGACGACGCAGACCTTTGTCCGTCCTACAAAGTCGCATCGCCGCTCTGGCAGCCACTGATTGGAAGCATTGCGCTCTGCATGGCCAGGGTGGTGGAGGCGGCGTAGCGCATGATTGGTGTTTTGGGGGCTGGGTGGTGCGTTGGCAAACAGCTACAATGCAGCGCCTGCTGGCTGACAGTGCCCAGGACGCACAGAGACCTTTGTTGTCTTTGCCTCTGCATGGAGGGAACTGGCGTGGTCCGACGAGATTGGCTGGCGCTGGAGATGTGGATGGG
>JAAVUK010001163.1:0-11300 GCA_014899095.1 Fusarium buxicola | reverse complement strand
TTGGCCTGGTCTGGTCTGGCTTGGTTTGGCCTGGCCTGGCTTCGGGCTGGCTCTGGATGTGATGGGATGGGACAGGATTGGGGGGGTAATTTTTGGGTGGGTGCTTTTGGGGCTTTTTGGGTGCGCGAGCCACAGCTGGATTTCCACGCTGGGGCTGGACAGCTCCCAGCTGAGGAAATAAGCCACAGTTGCTGTTACAGAGAGCTCCTGTGCTCGCCCACTACCTAGGGAAGCCTAGAGGTCAGCGCCACTGCACTGCTGAAAATCGATGAGGTGACTTGCCTAACATCAACTGAGATGAGGTGACGATTGAGCTGTCTCTCTGTTATTGCTTGCCTGTAGTGCCCAACACCCCGCCTCAATCCAAGCACCTACTGTACCTTCCATACCTACCTAGTCAAGGTACTAACTATCTAGTATCTATCAAGGGCTTGCAGCTCTGAGCTGGCGCATCCAAGCTTTCTGTTGCCTCGGTGCTCCCCACGCGTGTGCTGTTCTTTTGCTAAAGTGAGGCTGTAGGTAGGGTAGGGCCATGTACAATAATCAATCGGTAATAGATTCGAGCTTGCACTGAACAGTTCTCGTCAACGACTGACTACGTACTGGGTACCTAAAGTGAGTGAACCTCTCCAGTGCACCTTGACAGTTCACCAACGCCGGTCGCAGGTCTATGTACGTCGCCTCACCTTGATCCGACATGGCGCGGCCTCATTCTGCTTTCCAAAATGGAAGACACCCCCGGTTCTTTGGAGTAGTCTAGGGTAAGCTTAGTAGTTTGCAGGGCTGGCAAGCCTGGCATCTGGTTGTGGAGGGGCTCAGAACGAGCTTCTCAGAGCTCACGAGAGCATGTGCAAGCTTCCGAGGACCACACCCGTCTTAACCTATCTTGGGCATCCGATGCCAAGCTTCAAGTCCGATCCGCACCCGCTCGTCCGTCCGGGCCCTTTGACATGTGCTCCGGGACGGCTTCAACTTGCTCTCAATCACGGGCGTAATGTCGACATATGAATTCATCTTTGCTGAACTTTCTCCGTACACTTCCGCATAGGAATCACGGAAACTCAATAGCAAGCCACCCCGCTTTCAGCTCCCGTAGCTCCGTCTCTCACTCGTCATCCGCTATCCGGTTCAAGCTTTCATCTAGTCTAGGTACACTTTCGCATCCATCTACAACAACAACACCCGGTCAAAACAGACCTACGAAAAGATGAGTCAGGACCAGCAACCTCCGGGAGACATTCCGCCCCAAAACAAAAAAACATCCGGCGACTCCAAGGGCAAGGAAAAGGACACAAGCACCCAAGACTCCAGTTCCATCGTCGACCGCCTTCAGGCTTCAGGTAGACTAGCTCTCAATGCCTTCAGCACAGGCCCAGATCTGACTGGCCAGCAACCCGCGGGAAAAGGCAGCTCGGGTGGCAGCAGCATCGACAGAGTTTCATCAGGCGCAGGAGAAGCATCGTCGCACAGATTGCGCTCGGCGGCTCCGGGCGAGTCTTTGCGCTCACAAGCAAACTTGGATTCTGGGGCATCGGCACAATCGTTCAATGACTTTGTCAGTGCCGAGTCAATTTTGGAAGTGGAAGACCCTGATCATCATCTTCGTTACCAGCACCCAAATCAACAGGGTCAATCGCTTCCCAGGGGTCAGGCCGTAGCCGAGCAAGAAAAGTTGGACGGCGCAGCTGTTGTTAGTCTTCTGGATGGTCCATCCGATGAGCTTGATGCCGTCCTCCTCGGTGCTGAAGACCCAGATGCCGAATATGACGGCCTGACACCAGAAGCGGCAGCCAAACTTCGGGAAACTCTCTTCCCTGAGAACTCCACATACTCTGGCCCCAGCTGGGACGACTTGCTCAACTTCAACCCCGACTTCTTGACTCAGCCGGGAGCCGAGGCAGAGTTCGAGATGCAACTGCACCTAGGTACAACGGATGCTGTTAAAGCGAGAGGCTCATGGCTTCAGCAATGGGGTACCGTGCTAGCCGGCTACACTGATAGCGTCTGGGGCGATATGGAGCCGTTAATGGCTGCAGCTCGAAAAGAGGTTGAGCAATTGAAGGCTCGTGATCCTGAAGTCCCTGGTCCACAGCCCGAGACAAAGGCCCTGAATCGTCTAAGGCAGATCCTTGGCCATGTCCGAGGATATTGAAGAATTAGGGTTGAGATTAGGCTTTCTCTGCATACCTGCTGCCTTACGCATAGGATACATAGTAAGTGTATCCGTAATCCACAACAGCTTTATGTCCTTTCATTAATTTAAGCTACCTTTTCCCTAGGTAGCTCTCACTGTGGAGTCGCTGCGGGGGTTGCTCAGCAACTGTGTCAACCACCAATGACATCATTCCACTCGACCTACGGTCTGCATAACCACGCATTCTGGACAGGATGGGACAAGCATCCGAGTACCGGCCCCCACCGACACCATCCTAGCTAGATCCTTTACCGGGAGACCGGTAGCCCGCTTGGAAGAGGACAGGAGAGAAAGAAAAAAAGGTAACAAGATCTGGCTGGGGGAATCCTCTGCCAACTCATCTCTCGCATGCTTGGACGACCTCGGCCCATTCTATCCAGCGCCGACCTGTCTGTCGTACACCAGCGAGCCAATCTGTGAAAGCCTCATTCTCAACCACAACCAACCACACAACCAACCATGCTGAGCCGTAGCTGGCTGTGGCTCGGCCTCGTCGCAGCCTCAACCTCTGCTCAGTACATTCCCGCTGTGCCAGCAGAGGCAACATACGTCCCGGCTGCATCTCTCATCTTCAGGCGCCAGGATTCATGCCCCTCCAACACATTCCAATGCTCCAAGGAACTTGGCGAGAGATTCAGCGACATCTGCTGCCAAAACGGCCAGACATGCGCACTCGACGCCGATGACGAACCAGCTTGCTGTCCCTCCGGGTAAGTGCAGTCTTCTACTGCTGAGACAGTCAAACACACCAAAATAACTGACCTCACCCGTGTCCAGCGCCGTCTGTACCGGCACGGCTCCGGCCTCGGCCGGCCAACCTACCGCTTCCGTGTCTTACGTCTCCAACTCATTCTTTGCCTTCCCGTACGCTGCGACGACCTTTTCGAACGAGGGAGCTTGTACTTCAGCCGTCGATGCCTGTGGGAAGAACTACGATCGATGTGTCGACTTCCTCGGAGATGGTGGTCAATATGGCGTGACAGTTGTTGTGCCCGGAGGCGGAGGAACCACGGTGGAAGGCGGCGGACAGGCATTGGGCTCATCGTCAGCGACTTCGGTCTGCTCGAGCTTGAGCTCCCGCGCTTGCGGCAAACTCGACAAAGATGACTGCGGCGACTACGGGAAAGGCGCCTCTTCTACCAACAAGCTCGACCTATGGCTTGCTGGTATTGGTGTAGCCATTGCTATGCTCAATGTTATGGCTTAGTAGGCCATGTACACACACTCTGTTACGACAGCGCATGCTCACTGCGACCAGTCATTGGGTGTATATGCGCTCAGGCGGTTGCAAGACTGCTGGAGGAGCATGTCTCTGAAGGCTAAACAGGTATTTACAGAAGCGGCGTACACCTCGTTGTTTTTATTCACGAGCACTTTGATGAGAAAGACGAGAAAGAGCCCCTGCCTTTCGACGTATATCATGCATTCTCCCGATGTACGCAGTATGGAGTTATTGGGTGTGCTATTTAGTTCGGGTATATAGGATCATGTTTGGATTGCCTGATTGACGCTTGACGTTGCGGTTGCCCCAGATATGGGCCTTTTTGTATATATAGACAACACCGCCAGCATGTTAATCAAGGCAACTTATTATGAGTTTTGGCGAATCGAGACCAATGGAATCGCACGCCCATGATATGGACGATGTATGAACAATGATGGAGCAATGTGATGTAGTTGCGAAGTTACAGTCAGAACTGATTGCTGTACCTCGTGATATCAAATCCATTGTCATATCTCAAGTTCGACTCCTCGGCATAGCGTTCCATCATGGTCGTCCCCATTTATGGTTACCACATTTCTTTCTAGGCGAATTTGTCGGCTCGGACGCAACTGTATGCTGAGTGTCAGGCTGACATTCTAAAAAATGTCCGCATTGTCGTCTTGGTCACACTGTCACTGCGTAAGTTGATCGGGAAAAGCCAATTCTAACGCAGGAGGTTCCCGGTTCCAAACCCAATACACTCAGATGCATTCCATTGAGCATGGGCTCCTTGTGAAGGTAGTCGCTCAGCTGGTCCCCAAGTTTGTTGCGAAAATAACAAAGTGAACAATAACACATCGTCACCCCATGCCCCCCTTGACTCAATGCCCAATCTCAACCTGAAATTATCTGTTAGCCTTCCGTGGCTTTCTATTATGTGCTGGTGCATTGCATTGAGTATTCGCTCATTCATGCCTCTGATGAAAGCATGTCTTCCAAGAGGCGCTTGATGGAACCCCTGGTATCTCTCCCATCTGTAGCTCGACCAATCTTATCCTGCTCATCAAATGCTTGGCCTAAGAACAGCCGCGCGGTTATTTCTGCTTTCTCCAGCCGCTCTTCTTCTGCGCGGGATAGTCGAGTACAGACTGCCCCTAGGTCCTCGTTCTGAGCCAGGAGCTGGGAAAGACCTTCTGCGCGCTTGACAACTGCACTCGGCACCCCGTTCAACGCCGCACACCTGCCTCCAAAGCTCGACGTACTGTGCCCGTTGGCAAGAGTGAATAGGTACGTCACCTGGTCCTTAGCGTGGGGTGCATCCCAGTCCAGTCTTACATCCATGTGTGCTAGACAGAGGCCGTCATGATGAGCCAGGTAACCACCTTCGAAAATTTCGTGAAAGTGTGTGGCGGCGAGCAGACGAGGGCTGTCCTGCCCGAGCGACAAGAAATGGTTTAGTAGAGCGGCTAGTAAGCCGGAGCCATCATCACCGTTTGTTCCCTTGCCAAACTCATCCACCAGCACGAGGCTTCTTGACGTCGAGGTTCTTGTGGAGAGCGCAGCTTGTTTCATATCTCTGGCAAACGCACTCTCACCGCCAGACATGCTCTCTCTGGGTGAAATGCATGTGAGAATCTTGTCCGTGAGACCAATCATAGCTTGGGATGCTGGAACGAAGCTGCCGATATGTGCAAGATAGACAATGATGGCAGTCTGTTTGAGGTACACACTCTTACCCGAGTGGTTTGGCCCTGTCAAAACTAAGGCCTGGGGCAAATCCTCTTGCACTTGCGTCCTGTCCACTGATCCCGACGCAACGTAACAGTTGTTCGGCACGAAAGCTGGCACGACAAGCTCTTGTAAGGGGTGACGACCGTCCTCAATGTTGATGATGCTGGCTTCGACGACACGTGGTGCTCGCCAGTTGTACTTCTCAGCCCCTAAAGCAAGTGCGTGGATTGCGTCAAGTTCGCCGCACATATCAGAGGCCGAAATCAAGGGTTCTTCATGCTCAAGAATCTTGTTTGCAAGGCCATGGATGATTTCCACTTCTCTATCTGTGAGATGTTAGCCCGTGTTTTCATGAAGATGATGATAGCTGTCTACCTCCAATTTGGCAGTACATGTCGCCGTACTCCTCATCGAGCTCCCTCATATAACTGTTCTTGTAGCACACCGCGCCGTCGGCCGTAAACAGCTTTTCCCAGGCGCCGACAGTCGTACTCTCGCCTTCATACTGTCCGTTTCCGGTTACGGGATTGGGTTCAACCACAGTGAGAAAGCCAATTTGGGGCAAGAAGATACACGACCGAACGTACTTGCGCGCCCATTCTGGCAACTCGCGACTCATATGATTCACGACTTCGGTCAGAAAACTCTCCATACCGTCGTATCTTCTTTTCAACTCATCAAGTTGAGGGTCTACCCCAGCTTTGACAGAAGAGCGATGGCGTGCTTTGGACTGTTCGAAGTCAATCGTTCTGTTGATCATGTCTCCAACCGTTACCAGACTGGCTGGCTGAAGACTCTCAACGAGCTGTACGAAATAGCCTTTAGTACACATTTCCATTTTGAAGGTAAGTTCCGAGTTGCCCACCTTTCCAAATAGCTTTGGTTCAGTGCCGCCGTTGAGTGAGCTTACCACTTCTCTCAAAGTCAAGGCTTGAGCCGTAAATTGCTGGATCGTTGCCCATACCCCTTTATCAAAGGATTGGCCAGCCGATAGAAACTGGATACCCTTTCTTAACTGGGTGAAGGTTGTATGTAGGTTTCGAATCTTGCGCAGAATAGGGGTAATTTGCGCTAGTTTGTCGGCGTTGTCTGGCTGGAGTAAAACAGAAATGGTCCTCTGCCGCTCTTCTATTGTGCTTAGATCTAAGATTGGACGTAGAAATATTTGACGGAGCTGCGCTCGGCCTTGAGGAGTACACGCCAAGTGATGAAACAGTCCATAAACAGAAAGACTTTCCTTTGAGTTACTTTTGTTGGGATCCGTTCCCCAAGCTTGGCTGTTCGGGTGCAGTTCGGTCTGAAGAATTTGCAGAGACAGAAGAGAATCACCACCGACAAACATGTAAGACGATAGGGAAAACATTCGAACATCACGTACGCGGAAAAGAACTCCTGCGACCTGCCCGTCAGGGAGGAAGCCAGCAGATCTGCGGCGATGGAGATCACCCAAAACGGCACCAGCGCAACCAACCTGAGGAAAGTTAGTGATGCTATACAACCATGTAGATGGCAGAGGGACCAACCGAGACGTGACTGTTCAGATTGATGCAGCCCCCGAAACGAAGTGACCTAAACGCAAGTGATTCCGGTCGCGACAGCCCTATAACAGAGCCTTCTGTAGGATCATCCTCAATGCCGGCAGAGAAGACAATGCCAGTGGGCGACAGGGACTCAGACTGTAGATTGATAAGTCTGTCGTGAGCAGACTCGGGAGAAAACTCAGATGATTGTAAGCCTCGAAAGATGACCCCCCCAGAAGCATCTTCGGGACATTAAAGTCAGCGTTCCCGGCTTATAAAAAGGGTTGCGATCTTCGAGTGGCTTACCTGCTGGAGTGGTGGTCTTCTCAATGTGTTCTTGAAACCTTTCGGGGGCTCTCGCTGATACGAGAAGGGTGGTCGGTTCAATATGGAGCAGAAACTGCTCAGCAACATCCAGGGTTGCCATAGGAATGTCTTCTGTAAGGTGAAGGACACCATCTGTAGTGGAGAAATAAGCGCACCCGATCGTTGAGTTATCTTTCATATCAATGGCCATGACAACTTCATGTTGTATTGGCTCACTGCTGCTTCTGGCTTGAACATTGTCGTCGCTGAGGAGAGATGGTTCGAGGGGGCCTGAAGAAGGAGGCCCACGGCCCAGAGACATGCTATTCTGGTGAGGAGAAGCTGTAGATTGAAAATGCGATGTCTGTACACGTCGATCGGAAGCTCGGGGTCGCGGTTGAGTTTGTCGCCGTGTTGAGGCGGCTCTGGATGATGAGGCAACGCTGGTGCCTCGAGTGGAATCGCGTCCTCTACTGGCTCTGCCTCCTCGAGCTCGACGACTCGAACCAGAAGCACTTGATGCTGGCGTTCGTGCCATGATGTAAGAAGAAAGAAACTTGATCTGGACCTTTGGCGTTAAATCGGCCACTCGTGTCACGAAGAAGTGGGATGTTGGCCACTCGCGGAGTGAGGAAGAGAGAAGCATGAGTAACGGGTAGAACGGGAAACTAGACGCGGGCGCCTTCCTTCTCAGTCTCTGCCCCTTCCGATAACTCACCGTCCGACGGGAGCGTCCTGGTCTCGGGGGAATGAGCGATTGATACAGGCGGCAGGTGCTATGGCAGGCATCCTAGGTAACGTAGGTATGGTTGATCACGACTCGACACTCAACACTCCATCTTCAAGGACTTGGCTCAAATACCTACCTGTTGGTTGATTGAGGTGCGTGCAACACTCCTCCAGTTCACTGGAACATGACTATTTTTATATTTGTACGTAGTCTGGAATTGCCCTGTTCAGGTAGGCAGGAGTAGAATGTCGTGATTCATCTCAGCTCACGTATGAGTTGAAGTGAGCTGTCTTGAAGCATTCCATAATGCCTCATAAATAGAGCATAACGAGGCTCTAGATAACGCCATAGCTACAGATGCATCATCTAACAACCGAGATGAGGCATATGTCCGTCTTTTATCGTACCGTATCCCAGTATCCTCCACTACTTCGCCTCGGCCTTGACCCAGCCCGCAAACTCGCGTCGCTGCTTGCGAATATCCACGAACCCGGGTCGCGTCTCGAGCACGCTGAATGGGTTCCCACGGTAATCATTCTCCACCTCGCCACTACCCGTCCTGAAGCCAGCCTCCCCCTCGCGCTCAATCTTTCCCGCCCATTCGTGCCACTTGATCGGTCGGAGCTTCGGGGATCCCACGACAAGCCCCAGGACAATGGTCAGGGTCGCTACAAGGGCCTCTATGGAGATGTCGATCGGGAGAGAACTCGTAGCGAGTTGCTGTGGCAGACCGTGCTGCACTGTCGTTGACGAGATGGCTGAGTGTTCTTGCGCGGAGTAGCACCTAGGGGGGGGGATTATTAGTTTGCTGCGGACACAAACAAGTAGTGGAAACTTACGCATGCGCGAGAAGTACAAGACCAGTCACGGTGACTGTTCGGGAAATCCAGGTCATTTTGTGTTTGGGCTGGGCAGCTTGGTTTGCGATAGATTCGGGGCGTCTTGGGGACAAGTCGCAGTTCTCCCGAGCTCGAGAGCGGCACGGATAAGCTGGAGATGACATGGGTTGGGCGATAGTATGACTAAGCAACCGCACAACACTCTTACATCACCAACCTCATGAACCACCATCCTCTGTATTAGCCAAAACATTACTTCAGTCACCATTCGAAAGCTGAACGACATTCATTGTCGGCTAAAACGCCTTTCATTTTCTAGTTTTCTAGAAGACACGCAATAGGAAACCTGGTCTAAAATAACCCGCTCAGTCCCAATGCATGATGCACAAATCCACCCGAGTTCCAGATAGTTTCTGATACAAAGTTCCAACCATCGACAGCATTTACATAAGACCCTGCTCCGTCTGTGCATACCAATCCTCGAACTCCCCAGGCTCATCGATAACCTCGACCTTCCAATCCTCCTTATTGCCTCTTAGGTAAGCATCTTGCGCTGTCGTATCCTCATAGCCTGCCATCATGGGCGCCATGTCTTGCCCGCTGCCCATATGGGGGATCCAGCCGTCATGTCCGAATGGGAAGTCTGCTGGAAGACCGTTGCAAGCCTCGAAGCTGGCTTCTCCAAACATGGCTGGGGCGGCCGCATTGTCAAAGGTGGGCTCAGGAGGCGTGTAGTAGCTGTTTGAGAATCCGTCCATACCGTGAAGTGTGTAATCGAACCCTCCTGGAGAAGGGGTCCTGCTGATCATATCCTGGCTGACACCCAAGCCATGGTACTGGCGCATGCTCAGATCGTAGGGGCTTGGCTCAGCCTGTCCGTAGGGAAGTGCGTGGGACCGCCCAGGGGTTGGATACGCATACATGCCGTGGTAGGCCGCCATGGCCGGGTCATCCATCGCATGGCCAACGGTATCAAAGGCGATTGAAGGGGACTCGCTCAGTCGTGACGCATGTCGGTATTTCGACTTCCGCGCTCCGCTCGACAGCCCACGTCCACCGTTCCAGTCCGAATCGTCATTATCGGAGAAACCGTTGTATTCGCCGTCGTGTTTAGTCTTCCGCGGCTTCGAAGGCGTGAACTTGTATTCGGGATGCGCCTGTTGGTGGTTCGTCCGCTCAAGCTTAGCCCAATGATCGAACATATCCCTGATAGGGTCTGGTTCCAGGGGCCACCCAGCACCGCAGACCTTTGAGACATGCTGGTGATTGTTGTGCTCGCACTGCGTCTTGGCTACCTCTTGGTAGGCTTTTCGGTATAGCATGAAAGCATTCATCGGGCGCTTGATCTTGCCAGGCTTCTTGCTGCGCAACGTCTCGGAACGTCTCTCCTCGGAGGAGCGGCCAACAAAGGTTGCAATATCGGCTACTGGAATATGGGGGAGATCTCTGGCGAATTCGGATAGGGGTTTTGAGAGAATACTAGAGGCGTTTTTGGCCTTTTCGGCTTTGCTTCTCTTCTGAACGCGACCACTCTTGACCGCAGGTGACTTGCCCAAAATGGGCTTCTTGGAGATACTTAGCCCACTACGGGTCGTGATGGAATCGTTTGTTGGGCACGGTGTTGGAGGGGATGCCTCTGGAGTATACGGGATATGAGACTGTCAGAGTCGGTTAGATACCATCTCGCTGAAGTCTTGCAATAACTTACATTGTAGCCAACCTCATCAGGCAAAGGTCCATACGGGTGGCTGGTGATGCCTAGTCCACCGGGATAACCTGTCTGCGATATTGTTCAGCATTCGCGTGGGCTATTCCCAGGAACAACTAGTTGCACTTACAAACGAGACATTGCTACTCTGACAGTAGACGCTAGATGGCTCGTAGGTAGAAAACTCATCGTCGCGAACAGGAGTAGAATATCGAGACGGGCATGAGTAGTCAACGAAGCCTTGTTCCGGGCTCATGATGCCTCTCGGGTGCGAAGTGGCTCTGGAAGGGTCCATGACGGTTGCTGGCTGAAGGAAACCGTCCAAAGATGATGGTGGCGACGGTGGTGCCGACTGTCGCATATCGCAGAGGATGTTGTCACTTTGCGACGTCGACCTGCGACCAAGGAAGAGTTGAAGTTGCTGTTGATGGTCAAGATGGTAGTAGGAGATATCAGGGGATTCTAGGTGTCAGGGGCAGAAGGACTCTGCAAAGAAGCACACAGCAGATGGAGAGATTCTTTCTGATCTTTTGACAGTAGCTAAGTTGGTCTTATGGGGTCTGTAGATGGTATACTCAAGAGAGGTAGTCTTTGTTGAGTCCCAGATTTCTTTGAGAATCTTGCATGGGGTTTTGTATGTGCATCCCATCTGAGGACATCCTGGATACCCTGAACTTGTCTGCAACGCCAGGACCACGCCCACAAATAGACAAGCAACATGCTGCCGCATCCGGGTTCAAAGAGACTGCAGTAGACGACTTTCTCCCTGGGAAACAGACCACTATGCGGACCGTTACCAAAGAGGTCGACCTCTCCAAGCTGCATCTCTGGGTGTCGTTGGCCGGCTCCTCCACCCTCCACCGCCCGGTCCATGTCAAAAGAAGCACGGTTGTAAACGGGGCCTTGTGAGTTCAAGCAATGAGCCGCTAGTTAAGCGTCCAGCCGCATTCACTTGAATAGAAATGGAATGCTGGGCTTTCGATTGTGCTTCCCTGCGCCGCCTTATTCGCATGGCGCTAGTTCAGCCATGGCGTACTCCTTTGACGTGCCATCCCATCCCATCCCATC
>JAAVUK010001162.1:0-16047 GCA_014899095.1 Fusarium buxicola | reverse complement strand
AACTTTTGGTGAGTTATGGGAAGGGTTTCTGGGGGGAGAGGAGGGATGAGTATGAGTTTGAGGGTGAGGCTGGTGGGGATGGGTAGTGATGGCAGCGTGATGCCAGGTTGTGGTGTTGATCCTATACATCAAAAACAGTCTCCTCCAGAGTTGTCCCGTCCTTCAACGCAATAGTTTCCGCCCCAACCATGACAAACATAATCTGGCAGGGCACATCACCACGGTTAATCCATCGATGGTTCACGCCCTGCTGCACGATAAACTCTCCCGATCGAACCGTCTTCTCGTCGCCGCCATCCAGCGCCAGCACAATCTCGCCAGACATGACAGCGCAGTAGTCAAGGCTCAGAGTCCGGTGCATAGGCGCGCTGTCACCAGGCTGAATCTGCGTCACGCAGAAGATGGTGCCCTTGGGAGGACATCTTGGGAGGGCGTTTGAGAGTAATGGGATTGTGTCTGTGCTGTTGACTGGCACGCTTTGGCGGGTATCAAAGACAGTGAAGGCGCTGCCTTGGGGGCCGAAGGGTGCAAAGGGTGTGAGGTGGGTGTCCTGGGCGAAGATGGAGGTGCCGTCCTCTGTATGGGCAGTCCGCACAAGGCGAGGGGAGGAGTTGATGCCAGCGGGCTGTGAGCCAGCGGGCTGTGATGCTTGGTTGCTCATGGTGTGGTATATGGCTGGCTGTTGAGATCCAAGATGTCGTTTCGTCCAAGTGGGAGTGATGGTGATGGTGATGGTGATGGTGATGATAACACAACAAGAAACCAGGTTATAAACCCAAGCAAAAGCATCTACTTATACACATTTCACATTCCCCATTTCACATTCCCCATCTCACACCCCATCTCACAGATCCTCTTCGGCAGTTCCGGCTCGCCAATGTTTCAGCGTCACTTCGCCAGTTCGTGGCCCTTCCTCAATTGGGAAAGGCCCACGAGCAACCCTACACCGTCAAGTTGATGAAGATGGCGATGTCACCCCAAGGAATCCGACTTCAAGAGGATGTATAAGCCATACCTCGAGATGGACATGATCATCTTCCCTCAATGAGAAGCCGTAAGCATGAGAGCTAAGACTAGTCTCACAGCAAGAAGCGGGGTTCCACAGCTGGACTGTCGGAGCACTCGCTAGATCAATTCTTCTTTGCTTAATAAACATCATTGTTCTTCATACATCTCAAACTCCGTCCATTAGGAGGACTCCTTGACCTTTCTTCTCCAAGTAAAAAAAATGTCAATGCGCTTGCTACAAGAAATACCCGCCATCTCAAGTGCTCAGTTAGAAGCAACCCACGCTCAATCTTTCAAGGTATAGTACAACCAGAAACCCCAAACCTCGTATACCCGCTGTAGAAATCGTTCAAGCGTCCTCTCCCTCAGCATCGACGTCCTCTTCGTCATCATCATGATGTTCCCGATCTGTCTCTGCCCCTGAGACGTCACGCTCGGCAACATCTCCATTGACTTGTGCCCCATTAATTCTCGTCGAGACAACTACTGAATCCTCTGCCGGCTCCTCTACTACCACCACCTGATCTGGATTCTTGCCTTGGGTAATGTCCCGTACCTTAGGTTGCTTCTCCACCCACCCTGGTGGAAGACCAGGGCCACTATCGGCGTTCCCATAGTCGGACTTCTTCGTGCCCTTGGGCCATCGGCCAGGACCACGACCGGTTCCGCCGCTTTTTCGCTTTGAAGCGCTTTTAGGCCGCGAGGATGAGGGGCGATGGCTCTTCTCGCTGCGTTTGGGCCTGGAACTGCTGCTAACAGTTCGTGGTGCGGACGGTCGGCTGACGCTTGGCCGCGTACGGTCCCGTCGGCCACCTGGAACGGCTGGGTAGACTTCAAACCGGGTGGGAGGGATGTGCTGGTATAGCAGTGCCCATGATGGTGGACCATCAACCTCTGCCTCTTGCATCTCCACATCTTTAGGCGACCCTGGTTGCTTCTCCTGATCTGGAGCGACCTCCTCAATAGACTGAACGGGGTTTAGCTCTGCCTCGTCATTCTTCACGGGAGGATCCAGGGGTTGCTCTGCATTTTCATCAGGCACGCCATTCTCCTCCCCGTTTGTAGTTGGTTGACTCTCAGTGATCGTGCCGAGCCCCTCATCGACCTTTGCTTCATCGTCCTCCCTTGGCGCAATGGTGTTGATTGGTGGACCGAGCTCAAAGTTGACCGCGTTGCTGCGACCCATGACGTACGGCGTCCAGACAAGAGCTTCAGGTTTTAGTTGTACATAACCCTTTGCCTCCCACCTGCCAACGTATTGTCGACAGTAGTCCACGTCCACTCTGAACGCGTACATCTTCGTTTGTGGATCTCTGACAAGGGCCCTTAGACCTTCTAAGGCAGAGATAACATCATCCGGAGTCATGCCCGTGTTGTCAGACACTCGTTTGATGCTGAGTCCTTCTGTCTTATGATTCCCATCATCCATTACATTCAAGAAGTAGCGGCAAAGGATCAAGCGCCAGTAGTTCCGGTACGACACCAGACCCATATCGGACAATGGCTTCTCGGGTGAGCCGGTCTTCTCCTCAACCTTGGTGAGCAAGTATGAGAAGTCGATGAGAAGATTGCCATAGCCTTTGCGTTGGTGTATTGGTAATGTCAAGATACAAGAGACATTGTTCTGACTGCTGGCCCTCTTTTCTTTGGAGAAGTATCCCACAAAGTGATAGCCGGTGTTGTTATATTCGCATAGGACGTAGAAGAGGAACGGTTCCACATCATAGTACAATGTTTTGGAACCCAAGAATAGCTTGGCGAGAAGGCAAAGATTCTGGCAATAAACGGGGTTTTTGCGGCCATCAACCTCAAAGACCGACACAGATTTATGACGATAGATCTCATCGCCCGGCGGATGCTTCGCGGGACACTTGAGCTTGTGCCTCCAAGCAACGTAATCCGAGTTCATGTACTTCAAGCAGAACTCGCAGATGTATAGAACGCGGTTTCTGCTATACTCGGCTGGATACGGCGCCGCATACCAGGTGTCGATCTCCCAGCCGCCAAACTCGATGCACTCGATCTGGCTCGCGTTCTCGCTTGATTTCTTCGTCCTTCGAACGGGCATGTCGGCATCTTCCTGCATGGCGAGGACTCGTGCTCTCCATTCATCTTCGGCCTTTTGCTTGGCGTCTTCGAACTTCACGCGATCTTCAGGTTCAGGTAGAGTTTTCGACGTGTCGGCCTCCGCTTCGGTCAGAATTCCGCCATAAGGTTTGCCTTTCAGCTCATCCGCCTCTCGGTCGAAGAAGGAATATATCGGTTGCGAGTAGTTATCCGCTGTAAAAGGTGTCGGAAGAGCAGATATGGACGTAGGATTGGCCCTATGATTGGCCCTAGGAGTGGCGGCCGGGCGCTGAGGAGGCGGTCGAGTAGCGCTTCCCGGCTGCCGCCTCTTATCACGCCTCTTGCGGGAAAGTATCTCCTTGAGGTTTCCAGGTCTGACTTCGATCTTCAGGACGAGTGACGTACGAGTGCGTTTCTCGATGGTGACAGGAGGTGGTCGAGTGACTTTGAGGCGAAGAGTCCGAGAAGAGTGTTGCCGACCTGGCTCTGCGCTTCCGTTACGCGTCGTGCCTTCGTGCGAAGACGCTGGCTCGTTCGATTGATTTCGCCGGCGTTTTCTCAAAGAGACGGCATTATCATCACCTTCAAGGGATGATGATTTTCGCTTCCTTAATGTGCGTGTTTCGTCGGCTGGCTCTTCGAGACGAGCGTCATCGTCATCGTCGAGTTGCGAAGTCGCAACCTCGCCGTCCACTTCTGTTTGAGAGTGAAATTCTTCAAGAGGCTCTGGGAGATCAGATTGCTGGGACAGGAGTCCCATGTCGTGGTCGACACTTTGATCGTCCATGTCCTCGTCATCTTGGCCCTCAACGTCGGAGTCTCTGTGGAAACACTCAGGGCACTTCCAGTTTTCGGCGACTGAGCCAGTTAGTAGTGAAGCCAAACATTGGACGTCGCATGTTCTTACTGTTGTCCTCGCTCATTGCTGCAGCGTCGCGGGCGCATTGCTGATGTGCTGGGTTTTGTTAGCATAAAATCCCATCGTCCTAGGTAGGGAATCTGACCATTTCCACCACAACCAGGGCATGCCAGGTACATTTCGAACTCTTCACTTGGATCCTCATCTTCGCCTTGCTTGCAGAAGATACAGTTGTTTGACGGGCCTGCCTCCTCATCCTCGTCTTCTTCGTCTGCCTCGGCAGCATCGTCCCATCGAGCGTCTTCGTCCGACTCTTCGTCAAGGACACTCGGTGACTCAGATCTGTCACTGTGGCTATCCTCCTCATCCTCGTCGTTCATCTCTCCCGGTTTGATTTTGACATCGCCCACTCCCTCGTCCTCGTCGTACTCTTCTCCCTCAGCATCCACGTCCTCCTCTTCGTCCTCGTCCTCGTCTTCTCTGTTGTTCTCGGCTTGTGCTATTTCGTAGTTTTCGTTTACAGATATCTGTCGATGAAGCAGAAAGCCGTTATCGTCCTCGCCCTCGGCATCCACGTCCAGTTCCTCGCCAGATGCGTCGCGGTCGCTTAGTTCGGCATCATCATTATCCCCGCCAGCGCCTCCGGTGCCAAGCTTGGCTTCAGCTCCATCCGAGCCCATTGCATTGATCGTCGTCTCGCCTGCCGTCTCGTATTCGGCGTCCTCGTCGGAGACCATGACGCTCTGTTGGAGCTCTTCTTCCATCGCCTGTGCGCTCGCCATGGTTACCCCCGCGTCCCAGAAAAGAAATCCCAGAAGCGAGTGCCTAAATCTTGCATATCGATCGGTATCGGGCGCTGCGACGGGTTTCTCGCGATGCGATTACGTTCGGCTCATCGCAGTTGGGATTAGAAACGCGGCTTTGGATTGAGGGGTCTCAAGTGTAGGATGCGCAACGTAGCTGGGCCTAAGATAAATGCAATCCCGTATCAAGGGAGTCGAGTCTGTTCAAGTAACGCGTCCGCATCAGAGTCAAGTGTCGCAGGGATGCGATAAGGATGAAGCAGCTGGATCAAGTCGCGTTTACCTTGAGGTATCAAACCAGCTGTCGCGGAAGCTTGTTGCCACAGTGCGTGCGACTCCGGCCCCAGCGCCAGTCAAAAATATCGAGCACCTTTAGGCACCTTTTGCGTGAAGAGGGCTGGATATTTAATGGACACCACTCGTCAGCGTACCAGGAAATCAGTGAATTACTGTACGATTTAGGGGCCGGCTAACTGTCCTACCTGCGTGCAGGGATATGATGTGGAGCCTTAGCCTTCACTGCCGAAGTCGATGGACGCCTCAGGCACCAACGCCATCACCAATTGCTCAATCGTCAATGGCTCAGTTCTCAACGTGAGCTTCAAGACAAGGCCCGGCCGCTCGGAAGACCTACGACTATCGCGACAGACCCAGACGACAGGTCAAACCTGGTCAATTCGATTCCTTAACCGACGAAAGGCTCAGCGAATACTCCAAAGTCTGCCCAAGCAGCACCGGCGCGATCATGCCCGTCCCCTTTGAGGCCCTTCTTCCTTACGCCATCATGATTGGCGTACGTCCGATTCGATCCTGCGGCAAAATCTGGAAGCTCATTGAGTAATAGATGTTCGGTATCTCTGGTACCGGTCTTGCCGTCATTAAGACCTGGCAGAACGAGGGCAAGCGACCCCGTTACTCCGTGGATCAGTGGGACAAGGTATGTTATCCCGCTCCTTGACCCCCTTCTCTATGCTAATCGTCTCTGCAGCAAAGTACGATCTACCTCGAGCGAAGTTATAGTTGATCGTGTCAATACTAACGATTGATAGTGATGGAGCGTGACCGCCGACTCACAGGAAGTCTACGAGGACAAACAGACAAGTCAGAGGCACCCTTAGGGTTCGAGTTGAACAACCCTTGGAAGGTAGGTACCATTGCCCTACAATGGAGACGCATAACATTGACTCGGCATGACAGTTGGAGACGCGCTTTACCTAAGCCAACCCAGCGGCTCGATGCGAATAGCCAAAGTGCCGCAAGCCGAATCTGCATATGTACATATACAATCGAGGGGAACATGAGGCCATTAGGACTCAGAGGGAGGGAAAGGTGGATTAGAGAAAGAAACGAAAAAGAATCTCAACAAAGCTCAGTTTTGATCTGTGGTGACACATATGAATGGCGAATGCTCGGGAATTTGTTATCGACAGCAAGGGTATCTCTATTATATGGTTATCTCTGCTCTGTTCTTATTCAGACTCTCCAGCAGCGTACAAGCCTGGCACATGGACTGACTTGACATGTATCCGCACTTGATACACCGTCCTAGAGTCTGTATCGGCCCGGACGGAGTCTCCCTCTGTCGCCGAGCCCTCACCGGCAAAGGAACTGCCTCCTCCTCCTTGAGAGTTCCGTTGACTGTGATCTCGGTCTCGAGAGCGGCAGACTCGACCTTTTCCTTCAAGTTTGCTTCAACCTGCGCCATCTCGTTGCCAGAAGTGCGTCCGTTGGCTGATCCGCAGCCTCCAACTCCCTCGCCTTCGTCACATGCGTGGGCCCCTTGACCCTTTTCAGGTGTAAGTCGAGCCAGGTCCTCTCCGCTTCTGACAATATCCAGGATTGCACTTGGCCGAACCTTCTCCAGGTTCTTGATAAGACCGCGGGCTGTTCCTCGGAAGGCCTCTGGGCTGTATATGCACTCGGTGCTGAAGTAATCCAACTTCTTGTGGTGCGCGTAGAGGACAATCTCCTTTTCGTATGCGTACTTGAGAGGCTTGCTTCTCTTCACGTCACTTTTAGAGTCTCCGGTCATAATGCTGGTGCTTCGGGCTAATCGAGGTACATCTCCACGAAGAAGATTCAT
This sequence comes from Fusarium buxicola, assembly GCA_014899095.1. NCBI lineage: Eukaryota > Fungi > Ascomycota > Sordariomycetes > Hypocreales > Nectriaceae > Fusarium > Fusarium buxicola. Next base: position 9,227 of record JAAVUK010001162.1, on the reverse strand, counting down.
GAGAACAGTTTCAGCAACGTCGTCGGCGTTGTGGCCTGTGACAACATGCTGGATGGCGAGTTTCTTTGCGCCTCGATCCAAAGCCTGTCGCCGAAAGACACCGCAATAGGTGCAGTTTCCTTTCTTCCCGATAGTGTCGACAACCTGGTCCATGGTCCACCCATACAGTTCGTCGTAACCGACAATTTCCAGGGGCATGTCGTACTGAACGGCATTTCGCTTCACGGTCTCGAGTGAATCATCCCGATAGCCCTTAATTCCCTCGTCAACACTCAAGAGTACCAAATCCAGTCCATAGTCGTGTCGTTCGTTCAAAGTTTTCATCACGGAAGCCAGGACAGTCGAGTCCTTGCCACCGGAGGCTCCGATGGCAACCCTTTCACCTCGAAAGAATAGCTGGGAGGATGTGATTGTGTGATGTACTTCATCTTCGAAGACTCCGAGGAAGCAGTCCCGGCATAATTTGTGGTGGTTCTTGGGTCGTTTTACGACAGCTCTGTTCTTCTGACATCGTCCGCAGGGTGTAGGCGGCATCTTGCTCCTGTGTCGACTCAAGTCGTTGTTGAAGGTCTAGAGATGCTCTTAAACGTGCCCTCCTCTCGTGCGGGGAACTCAGAAAATGAGTGGTTTGGCTCCAGGGACTGGATGATTCAAGTTCGACGGAATGTTTCTCTGACAATATCGAAATGTTGGAATCTATTGCAGGTTTACAAATCTAGACTTCCCTTCTCTCTACTAGTCCTTCCTTGCCTGGGACATTGACTCACGGCGATGACTTTGCACTGCACTGTAAGAGTCAGAGTCACGTGCAGCATCCGCCACCTTCGCTCCAGCCCCTCCCGTCCCTGCTCTGGGCTGTGGAGCTTGTGGGTCTTGAATTTTCGCGGCGCAGGAAGCCCTAATTTTCAACCACCAAAAATCATTCTTCGTGCCTTCTTCTTTCTTTGTTCCCCATCCACCACCGCGTCCCGGACTTTTGCTCTTTAACCCACGAGCAACTACTAACCCAAAAACCCAAAATGGTGAGTGAATAAAACAATCAACTCGACTCTAATGGCCACAGTTTTGTGAGTCAAATGCGCTTCGTGCGTATTTGAAGCCTCAGCGTCGCTCTCGCGACAACGCTGTTGGTATTCCGCCTTGCTCGTTGACCTTGACGGGGATCGAGCAGGTGAAGACTTGGCTGGAGATGCGGCGTGTGCAGAAATGCCACGACTCATCTCGTTAGAGTTCAGAGAAGACCCTTTTGGCTTGAACGCCTTGCTGATGTCTTCTTTTCTCAATGACAGCCTCCCAAGTCCGGCAAGAAGGTCGCTGCCGCCCCTTTCCCTCAGGGCAAGGCTGGCTCCAAGAAGGCCCCCAAGGTAAGAAGAATCTCGTACCCCTTCACGCGAGTCTCAGTCGCTGACCATCTCCAGAACCCCCTTCTTGAGAAGCGACCCCGCAACTTCGGTATCGGTCAGGACATACAGCCCAAGCGAAATGTCTCCCGCATGGTGAAGTGGCCCGAGTATGTCCGCCTCCAGCGACAGAAGAAGATCCTTCAGATGCGCCTCAAGGTTCCCCCGGCGATCGCCCAGTTCCAGCACGTTCTCGACCGCAACACCGCCGCCCAGGCTTTCAAGCTCCTCAACAAGTACCGACCTGAGACCAAGGCCGAGAAGAAGGAGCGTCTCCTCCAGGAGGCTACCGCCGTCAAGGAGGGCAAGAAGAAGGAGGATGTCTCCAAGAAGCCCTACACCGTCAAGTACGGTCTCAACCACGTCGTCGGCCTGATTGAGAACAAGAAGGCTGCCCTCGTCCTCATCCCCAACGATGTCGAGCCCATTGAGCTCGTCGTCTTCCTTCCCTCTCTTTGCAAGAAGATGGGTATCCCCTACGCTATTGTCAAGGGCAAGGCCCGTCTCGGCACGGTCGTCCACAAGAAGGTATGTCAATCCAAATCCAGCCTATGCTCAACCATGTCTAACTTGATATCAGACCGCTGCCGTCCTCGCCGTCACCGAGGTCCGCTCTGAGGACAAGAACGAGCTCTCCAAGCTCGTCTCCGCCGTCAAGGATGGTTACCTTGAGAAGCACGACCAGGCCCGCCGACAATGGGGCGGTGGTATCATGGGCGCCAAGGCCCAGAAGAAGATTGAGAAGAAGCAGAAGGCTCTCGAGGCTGCTACCAAGATCTAAAGCTTTTTCTTAATACCCCTCACAATGCATTGCAATTATGGGATCAACGGTGTTGCACGGTTCAGGGCGTGGAAAATGAATGAATTTTTCTCGGGTTACGTTTTGTCCCATCCCACTCGCAGTGACCTGTGGGGGCGGTTTCCGACCCTTCCAAAATAGATGATGAGCTTGCTCTTGGACAAGGCTTGCAATGTGAAGATGTGATGTATCCACTCGAATCCGTTCCTTCATTCCAACAGTAGACCGTAGTATGTGTGGTGTCGGAGCGTTTGTACGTCAGACCTTACCTAGATGCTCGTGTATCGGGCCACTGCCACACCACTACGTTCTTGTAGCGAAATCCTTAATGTGATCTATTTGGAGCGGCCTGGTTTAAGTTGACGGTTTAAGAATTATGCCGCGACACAGGCTCAAAGCCGGGGGAAACCAGGGTCAGGCAATCTCCAGTCTACGCCTGTCTCCAGTGACATGGTCTTCTGTCTCGGTTCTTCTTATACAGTAGCTGGGTCGACAGTCAAAGTCAAAAGAGTTAACCAGGGATACGGCTGTTGTTAATGGCTGACTCTGGGTTCTCCTCCGGCACTAACGGATAGTCTACATCACACCTGTAAAAAAAAGTTGTCACTCCAAGTAGTGCTTGTCGATTATGTCTAAAGCTGCCATTGGCGCCTCGCCTCCTTCTGACTGGCTTTGTAGAGCAAGCAATTGGAAGGACGACCGCAGTCAGACCCAACATGCATCTCCTCCCAGTTTCTTTCCCATATTCTGTCTGTGCTCTAAAATTCATCAGATCGTCAAAAGCTGTCTTGTCGCCGTCGTTGCTTTAATTTCCCCTCCTCTCGCCCCACTTGGCGTGCCTGTAAACTCGCTTTCCTCCCCCAACAATGGCGCCGGATTCGCATGGTCATCTTAACCAAAGATCAGCTTGAAGATGTCGTTGAAGACATAGTACTGGCCCGCAGCGTCGCGAGCCAGCTGGAAAGACTGGCTGAAGTTCATGGGGCGCTGCTCCTCGTCGACCTGGAAGCCTTGTTAGTCGCACAGACGCATCAAAAGCGTCTTCTGGACATATTGAGAGTCGTACCAGGAGGGCACCGGTGATGAGGATAATAATGCCACCCTCTCCGTTCGAGGGCTGAGCATCGAGGGTCGAGACCTCGTGCTTGACCTTCTCGAAGGGAAGGCCCTGTTTTGGAGATCGTTAACGAGACCGAATTCCAGGATGCAGCCGGGACAGTGTTACATACCGACAACTTCTCGATAATAGCGTCGGCGCCGAGGACAGAGGAAGACTCAAAAGTCAACATGGACTCTGGGCGCTATTCAAGATATCAGCGAACTGTGTCTGCTGGATTGCGGGGCGCCGGGCGCCAAAACACGGCGACACTTACGTAGAGACCGGCAAGAGACTTGCGGTCGGCATCGAACGAATTATAGTAGAACTGGACGAACTGCTCTGTTCGGACATTCGTCAACGGCTCGTTAGGCTGCGGCGGAGCGAGCTTATGGGTCAGTTCGCAGGGTCTTTGAACATACTGGCGACATCCTCAAAGTCTGGCCGCGTGCGCGGTTAGTTTCTGTCTCTTGTCTCTCCAAGCCGCAGGAACGGTGAACTTACTTCCGGCCATTTTGAAATCTGGGGACCTTTCTGGTCGTGAAAATCTCTGATGGGTCTTGAAGAAGGAAAAAGGGAATAAGTAAGAGAAGTGAGGTTCGTTGGGTTGTCGCAAAGTCTGCCCGAGGGGGAGAGAAAGGCGCACAAGAGAGATGAGATCGATGGTGGGGTTGAGGGGCACAGTGCAGATTGGAGATTGGGCACACACGTCAAATCAGCAAATTGCCACGGTAACGCGCTGGGCTGGCACAGTGAGACTCGTTATAGGCATAAATGGCGGGATGGAGCTTGGTTAGGGCGATACTGGACCCCGGCCCGGCGGTGAAATAAAATTGCTTTAAAAGCTCTGAAAAATTTGTTCATTCTACCATCACGGTCCTCTGCAGCAATGACAACAGCATTTTGTTGTCTGGACACGGCGAACCTCAAGTGAGGATGCCTTGAACAACTGCAAGCCTCGCCCTGCACTTCTGCATCATACTATTTATTAATGGACTTGAATGCACAATGTCCAATTACAGCATGGTACGTTACACAGACACGTTTACTTCCCGCCTTCGTCCAACACATTACGAACGCGGAAATCCGCCTCACTTTTCATGATGACAAACTCTTCCATTAAGAACGGCCAACTGAATCACCATGTTGATTTCAAAATTTATCAAGCTCAACAGTCTGACATGCTTATACTGCACTCACTTCTTTACACTTCATTCTTGCCAGAAGCATCGCGCTAACCTTGGCAATCAGTCTAGATAGAATCGTCGATTCGGTTGAAGACAACCTTGCCCTCATGCTGGCCCCCAAACCGAGCATAAAAGTCCACTTCAAGTGCTGTTGGCTTCCCATCAACTCCGAGCTTGAACTCGACTTGCAAATGTTCGCGGAGAACCTTGGGTTCGCTGGGCAGTATGACATACATGATCCACCAGGTGCCCGAGACGTGATGCAGCCTCATTTGGGTTTGCCACGTCGAGTCTATACGTTCTGCCACGAGGATCTCCTCGTCATGGTTGTCAGGGTTTGGCTCCACACGGAGTTTGATCGTCTTGTACCCGGCGTCGTAGTATGCTCCTGCAAGGTCCTTGGCGCTAACCGGCGACGGGATGGGGGGATTGGGCTTGTTAGGATATATAATGTCAATAGCCTTTTTAGAATCAACAGTGAACTTCCCAATCAAGCCCCGCCATCTGTAATGCGTCAGTGTGAGGTTTGTCCTGAATAAAAGAAATGCACCAACGTTGCCGCCGGGTCCATTCGCTCCTCAGGCGCAAGACCCAGCTTCTCGTCAATCAGCCAGTATGCCAACACGTCCTCGACAGCATTCGATGTAAAGGCCGTATTGCCAAATGCCACGACTCCGAACTTGTCGTCAGGGAACCATACTACGGAGCTCCCAAAGGCGTGCATGCCACCGCCGTGGGAGTACATGACATGCCCGCGATACAACACCCTTTCCCACCCCAGCGTGTACAAGCTCACATCCTTTCCGTTGCTCGGTTCCGCCTCAATCATGCGCGGCTTTCGAATATCCTTGTGCACGGCCTCAGAGAAAGGCGCCTCCTGTCGAAGCATACACTTGGCCCACTTTGCAAAGTCCTCGACGTTGGAGAGGATGGCACCCGCACCGCTATGCTCGACCACCGTCATCTCATCAGTCACCTCGACAAACTTCTCGGCACCTTCGTCCCAGTAATACCCCGCTGCGAAGTGTTCCGGAGCCGTCTTTACGTCGTCGAGGGAGAAGTAGGTCGACGACATGCCGAGGGGCTCAAAGATGAGCTCTCGCATAACGTCGCCGAGTGGTTGTCCTGTGAGTGTCTCGATAACGTGTGAGATGACTGCGTACATCATGTTGCAGTATTGGAATTTGACGCGCGGTTCCTCCGACAAGGACAAGTAACGAAGGTTTCGAGTTATGTCCTTTACAGTGGCATATCTCTTCTTGTCCGCCTTCCCCTTCCCCTTCCCCTTCCCATTCTCCCCTTCATCATCGGGGAGAAAACGCGAGTTGGCCATGTCATGCCTCGGCATCCCCGTACGATGGCTGATCGCGTCCTCAAGCGTGAGATGGTTGGTAGCCCACTCATCCTGCAAAACGAAGTCTTCTCTAAGAACTGAGCTTATAGTCGTCTGCCATCCCTTCTCCAGTGCTGGGTACTTCTTGGAGTCGATGAGCTGGGCGAGGACAGCCCCGGTAAAGGCCTTTGTCGTCGAGGCGGCGTACCAGAGTGTTTCGGGCGTGGCGGGCGTGTCTGGGAACGTTGCGGTTCCGTAGCTCTTATTAACCAGAGATACAATGATCAGCGGTGGTGTGTCTTTGAGGTGTGTGGCTTACGCGAGAGAGGACGCACCGCAGTAAAGATCTGGTCATCATCGATCACTCCAATTGAGACTCCAGGAACCTTCCACTCATCTAATGTCTCTTTGGCCAACTTGGCAAACTCGTCGTCCAGAGGATTTCCACCCTTAGAGGGTCGCTTGTATTGTGTCTGTGTCATGTCGTTGCAAGTTCTGTCGTGAACGAGTCAATTGATAAATAGGCTCAAGCACTTGTCAGGAAATGGCAAGATGCACGTCTTCCTTTTTATGCCCATCCCCCACAAGATGAACCAACTGCAGCTTACGTTGATCTCCATCGTCATCGTCGTCTTCCATGACAAAGCAGGGTTTCTTTGTCCTGCATCCGCACGGCGGCATAAGACAGCGCTTCATATTGCTCTTAAAATCAGATGATCTGTACAGGTACGGCGTAAAAACATCGGCCTACCCGGAAAGGACAAGGCTGTTACGCAGGTAAGCCTAGAGGTTGTTGAACTTAAGCCGGTTGAACACGGAAAGATTCCTAGGGGGGTAAGAAAGCTTCGCATCAAACGAATCCAGAAAGGCGCCGTATGCATCATGGTTGTCAACCTACGTACGCACAATTACGTATACCCAGGTCTTACGTCTTATGCCCTGGTATGCAGGATATGACAAGTCCATTGATGTTCCTCATGGTTAAACTCATGGTTAAATGTAGTTTAGGTAACTGATATCCTGTTTGGCGTCTGAATAAGCAAAATACATCATATGTACATGGTTCCGATTCACGGAAAGCCACCTAGATTTCAGGCGGGCTGAAAGAGCTCACTTGATTGATCCTCTGTGTCTAATTCGCAATGCTTCAAGATCAAGAGCCTCTTGTCTCCAGCAAAGAGGCGTAATCGACGCCCCTCGAAACAACCAACCCTAACCATACCCCTCCCTTTACAAAGGGTGAAAGCACCCGATGCTCCCTAAGCCAAGCCATTCCACCCACCAGGTTGAGTCGTCGAATACTGTGTTGGGGGACTTTTCTTAGCCAGTCCCGGGCTTTTCTTGACGTGATAACCCACAGGTATTCTGTATCTATCTCAAGTTTGCCAATATCGTTCACGTCCACACCCAACGCCAGCCATGCCAGCTGATGATAGACGATCTTCGTTAACGCTTTTCTTTCTTGGTTTTTAGGGCTAGAGCATCTGCTTAAGGGGAACTTGTGCGAAAATCAGTCTAAAAGGTGGTCGAGTCTCCATCGTTATAGCTCTTCTTCCTCCTCGACCTTGGGTTTCGCTACCTCCGCAGTAGAAGGTGTTCCAGACCCAGAACCACCAGAAGCAGCCGAGTCCAACGCAGCGCTCAAGTTTGGGGTAGTTGAGAGGTTTATGCCCTCAGCTGTGTGGTCCACGCTAGGTCGGTACTTCTTGAGTGGGCTCTGAAAGGTTGACTCGCTAGGCGTGTCAAATCCAGCCGCGTTGGATAGCAAGTTGTTCAAAGGGGACGCCCCTGCCGTAGTTGCTTGAGAAGCAGATGCACTGGCTGCGTTCGGGGTCTGTGACGTCTCTGGGGTGGTCGTGCTGTCTGGGTCGGCTGAATGCGCCCTCTTGAGCTATTCCCACGCTGTCAGTTTTGAGGCTTCAGCAACGGTTCAATGATAGAGCTTACGTGAATGCGATCCACGCCCTCGGCAAGCTCGCCCTGGAATTTGACGTCTTCTGGTGCAAGTTTTGCGTTGACTTCCTTATCGTCCACGTCTTCCATCTTGCCCAGTACTACTTCGTCATCGTCGTCGTCATCATCATCACTATCATCAGCAATATTGCCGTTGCTCTTCTTCCTTGCTTTGCGCCGTCTCGAGGCCTCGGTGGCCTGGTCGCGGAAAGCGGAAAAGCCAACGGTGCCGCCAGCCTTCAAAGGTCCTAGGTTGGAAAAGTCGAGTTGGCCTGACCGTCGTTTGGCCGAGCTCGGTGTCGTCTGGGAGTTCTTCGATGACTGCAGCACGCCAATCTTCTGCAATTGCCCTGTGACACGTGTCAGCTATTACTTGATATATGACTACGCGTTCAAATACTCACGTTCGCCCCGGTAAAAGAAGGTAAAGGTAGCATATGGCTTATCGGGCCCATCGATACCGGTGACCGTTTGCGTGCTGATCGTCTTGGGGTCAAGGGTCTTTGGCTTCGCAAAGCTCGTGGTGTGTTCAACATCGGCATCAAGATTTCCGTTGCCCTCCTTGGAACCCAAGTCATCTTCATCGCCATCGTGAGCGTCGAACTGAGGTGAGTATTCACCCTTCTTGATCTCGCCAGAGGCAAGGACACGGAACATGGCGACCTTGATCTGGCCAGTCGCCTCAGGTGGCTCGTCGTCGTCGTCGGACCAGGAATCGGAGTCGTCCATGACGGCTTCAATAGGCGACTTGTCGTCGGCTCCATAGCGCAGTGTGTCTCTTCGGTTTGTAGAGCCCTCTTGAACGTCTGTACTGGCATTTCCCTCAAGCGCCCGTTGTCGTCGTCGCCGCTTCTCAAACTTCTGACGGCGTTTCTCCAGCTTCTCGGCAGCATCATGTCCTTGCAAGTCGAGACCGTTCAGCCAGCGCTCCAGGCCGACCTCACGGAACAAGAACTCGCGCTCAGCCAGGCCGCCACCTTCAGAGTCGGGAACCTGAACCCAACGGCTATTTACCCATGTTTCCTCGCCTGGTCGCAGCAGGGTAGCGACCTCCTCCTTGGCTCGGCCGTCAAAGTAGATGTAGGCAGCGATAGTCTCGTTCTCGGAGTTGGTCATGGGGATGTAGGGGTTTACGACGCCGGAAAACTTGCCCCGTTCGCCATGGGAGCCAGGGTTCAGGCCGCCGACGAACTGAGGCTTCGGGTACGGGTTGGCGTCACTGGGCTTCGGGGTCGAGTAGGGAATAGGCAGGCCTGGGGTGAGGAGGGTGATGGAGATGGCGAACTTGGCAGGCTCGGGCTTGTTGGACTCGGCCAGCTGAGGCTGCGGCACGGGAATGTAGGTGCTAATCCGCGACAGGCGAGACTGCTTCTGCATGCCATGCTCCGGCAGCGGGGCACTATTTGCATGGATGCTGACCGCAATGCCTTTAAAGCAGGGCATCGTGGTGGGACGGGTG
>JAAVUK010001161.1:0-12169 GCA_014899095.1 Fusarium buxicola | reverse complement strand
GTATGGCATCGTGTAACGGCGTGATGAAGTTTTGATCAATTCACCTACTATATTTGAACAGCGTGCTAAAACCGAGATGATATCCAGGACCCGAAATTTGAACAAGCAGATATTAATAGAGCACTCCCTCCCCTCCCTAGTAGTTCAGGAGGATCGCGATGGTGGATGGAACCAGGCACCACCACGCGCTGCTGTGGGCTACAGTGGAGCTTGATATTCAACCAGCCGCATCCAGCGGGAGCAATTCTTAGAAGCACGTCAGGATTGGTCGTGTTGCATTCTGATAAGCCGTGGCATTTGTGATATCGGTCTGCGAGTTATCAGACGGCGCCCGCGCCGGTCAGTATGGCCCCTTGAGACCATCGGACGATGACGTCTCCCCGGACCAGCCCGTGCCGGCGCCGGCGGGCATCCAACAAATTGCGTTTGCATCCAGATCTTTAAGATTGAGAATGGGCGGTCGGCGTGTTCAAGGGATTGGAGGTGAGGTGAGTCCATTCATGGTGCGATAATTGCGAAGCTATCCTGCAGCTTATTCTAGCGTCTGTACCAAGTAAAAGGCTGTAATTTAGGCACCTCAATCAGGTCCATGTTTGTTTCCTGAATCACTTATTATGGGATATGGACCTTACGCAAAGTTCATCCTCGTTTCAGGATCTTTCTAAAATCAAGAATCCATATCCATGTTCCAGGGAAGAGGAATTTATTGCAACGCCAATCAGACATCAGAAGGTCGATGCTTCTATTTGCACGTCGTGCATAGGCACGTTCACAGGTCAAACAACGACTCGCAAACCACCATCCTACATCACGATTTGCAAGGGGGGAAGATCGTCAACGTGCGACGGCACCCACAAGGGCCACAACAAGCGCCCTGGTTGCCAACCGAACCTTGTATGGGGGTTTCTCGTGGATGGCAATCTACATGGATAAAAGCGGGCTGAGATGCCTTTCTAGCGGTATGCCCGCTGCAGCGCAGAAAAAATAGCACGTTGGGCGGGTGATAATAGATGATGACGAACTGACGACGATCGCTCGTGTTATGGGAATAACGTGGACGTAAATCTCCAAGAGGGTTGAAGCCAGACGACCGAGTCATTCTTTGCTTAGGACTTCATCTTCAATTGTCTGCTCGAGCCTCTTATGTTGGTTGGCCTCTTCATTACGCAGGATTACCTGGGCAAATACTACATAGATAAAACTAGTGGACATGGGTGTAAAACGAGAGACGTCATACATATTCAGAAAGCTGCCAGCTCAGCAGACTTCAATCGGGCAGTACGAGCTTCTTCAGCGTCGTCTCCGTCTCCGAGCTCTCCGCATCTCTCCCCCCTCAATCTGGCTCATATGAGAGTTCGTTTCCCCTCCGCATCTTACTTTGATCTCCCAATTGAGCATCAAAAAGAAACCTGGTGCTTGATTTAGGTTTTATCCCGGGGCTCGTGATGATCAGGAGACTCTTCAGATAAGCGCCGCATTTACCCATTCTGGGTTTGAGTATCGTCGTTCACCTGGGTACCGAGTCTACCTTAGGTACGTAACATGGTTACAATCACCATCACGTGCCGCGTAACCAGAGGCCCAGAAAGCAAGAATACCATTGTGGAACAGATCCTGGGAAATGGTTGATAAAAAAGTGCCGATAACTGCCCAGGTAATTTCCAACTCAATCAAGGTCTCGACCTTGGTCACGGCGACTTGGACCATTTTCGGGGTAGCTCCTCGCGATAGTGCGAGAGGTCAGCTCTGCTGGTTAACGACACGACGGAGGAATCGTTGAAAGCTCGAGGTTTCTCGTGCATACAGCTATCAATTGAGCTCAATTTAGCGTCCTGCTGAATTGACTTGCAGCTACTGAAAGACTCCTAAAGCTTTCATGGACCCATACAATCTCTCATCCGAACTGGTGGAAAGGAACAGAACATGAGTTGATCGCCAGGTCCATACTTTATCTGCTTTGGCTAGGATCTTGCATCTTAGCCAAGTGAAGAACGGCGGCCAGTGGTAGTGTGTCATGGTTCTCCCCATATTCAGCCAGCCTGAAGCCAGCTGAACAGAGCCAGCACCGATGTTGGTCGATCCTGGGACAATCAGAAGCCAATCAAACCCAACGGCAGCTAAAAGAGATGGTGAAAGCCCCGAAAGCGTCCACCAACGTAATACGGAGTAAGCGTACGTAAAGGGCATCATTATGCAAAGTTGAGTAGTGCAAAAATGACGGGTGGCCTCAAATCTTTCGAAACCTGAAGAAATCTGCTGTTTGTTCGCAGGCATGAGGGCCTATCAAACGAGACAAACTCTCTTCGCTACTGTAGGTATGAAGCAGAGTGCAGACAGGAGCCCTATAACAAACGCCAACTGGCCGGGGGGCTTTTGCTGGAGAGTTGGCCATTTTAAGCGATTGGATTGGACTTGACCCCTGTTCAAAGTGCGTGCATAAGTACATTTTTATTAGGTACCTACGTATGGACCTGTTAATTAAAACTTCCAGGGCAGATCGAAGGCCTAGCAGCAAACCGAGACGCTCTAGGCTCGTTTCCAGAGGAATGCCGTCAATTCTGTCGGTGCCCAGCGACCGGCGACTGAATGGAGACGCTGGGCTTTTTCAGCCAGCCAGTTGACGTCTTGGATCTGACTGGACCCAGACGTTTCCCAGGTGCATCAAGCCCAGACTATCGGTTCACGATCGTTGTTTCTTCGTTCCAGGTCTCGCCAACAGGTAGAGTACCTACGTACGTACCTACCTGTGGCCGTGAAAGAGTCCCTCCTTTCCAGGTTTTCCTCTTGAACGAGTTTACACACTCAACTGCTTCGCTGTTCCTGTTCCTGTGCCTGTTGCTCCTCCAAATCCCGAAACCAACATCCAAGAGTTCCAGCTGAACAGCAACCGAACAAAGAAACGAGGGCTCTAGCTTTCGATTTTCCCCTCCCCTGTAACTGGTTGGTTACCGGGCCGCGGCGGCACGAGCCCCTCACACCTGGACAATTCCATTGGATCCAATCCATTAAGTTAGGTGCCCGGGCCGCTTACTTACAGGGCAGGCTTAAAGTACCAAAGGTACCTACTGTTGAACTTGGTGAGCTTGTACCTTGGCGGCCGTCCTCGAGCCAATCTTCCCGCTTGTCTCTTGAACTGAACTTGGATTCTTCACGCACCACCTCAACCACCGCTACCATCACCACATTCAATTCACTGCCGTCGCTCATTCACTCATTCACGACTTTCACTGCGCATTCACTCACGACATCTGAACAAGGGCAAATTTTTCATTCTACATAATCGACAACCAGAACATAGAGATTCAGGAACACAAGCGCAGATTTCAAGGCGGTTGCCCCTGGCAGCAGTGCACTGAAGTGGCCCTCATGCCGTCGCCGTGGAAGAAGCAGCCCGAGGATGTGGTTGACAGCGTGCTCAAGCGTGCGGAAGTGAGCAAGGTAGGTTTAATCATACCAACCCCCTATGCAAACTCGGGCTTTCACTTTTTTCTTTTCTTCATGATCAAGTACGAACCCATTACTGACATTCTTGTCTTTTCCCCCACTTCTAGATCGCACGCCGCCTGCAGAACCGCCTCGCCCTCGCCCAATTCAAGACCAAGCATGGCTGGGAGGACCTCACTCTCGACTCCATCGAGCCCAAAGTTGAAGAGGAGATGCGACGAAAGCGTCTTACCGAGCCGGGCGACGTCCTCTCCGACTCCTCCTCGAGCGCATCCGACCTCCCATATCCCTCCCGGGCCCTTATGAGCTCTCCTCTCAAAGCGCCCCTGTTCTCGGATGCTGTAGGCTCCAGCAACGGCAGCACAGGTCACCGCAAGCGCACATACTTTGCCTCCTTCGCCGATGGCTCCTCGAGCCCCAGCAAGCGATTCCGAGCCTCTCCTACTGCTCACAAGTCGTTTGGCGGCCATGCTTCATGGAAAGATTCACATCAACTGGCGCATTCATCTCCCATTAAGCCCCGTCGGCAGCAGCACTTCACCACCTCAGCCGGTCCGGACGTCTCCTTTTTCCAGCAACATCTCCTAAGCCGTGAGCTGACATCACCCAACTTTGCTGCCCCCTCCGATGACGACGACGATCTCTTGCCTGCTCACTCCTTCAACCCTACCAACATCCGCTCGTCTCCTCCCCGCACGCCACCCATGCGTTCGAGAACCCTCGGCAACAAGCGGAGCAAGGGCGACGTCGCCGCGGGTGCCAATAGTGGCAAAACAGGTGAGGAGGGTGCAGATCTACTTCTCTACCTCGCAGCCTCGCCATCGCCGGCTGTCAGGACCTCTACCAGGACACGTATGGAGCCTCCCTCGACGCCACCACAGAAGAACAGCAAGATGGATCTACCGTCATCAATGATGATGACACCTGGTGGGGGTAACCTCTTCCCAACAACCCCAAGCCAAGCCTTTGACTTTGCCGACTTTGTCAACATCACACCCAGTCCAGCACAAAAGCCATGGAAGACGCCGGTCACCCTGACAGCAACTAGGACACCCGTCAGTGTGACCCAAAGGCGGCTGACCTTTGACTAGTGGTGGGCTTTTGACTGCTCGGCCTGAGGGACGGCCAAAAAGATGCAATTTCCTTGTGTACATGATACCATGACCGCACATACTACAGCACGCTCGCACGCACGCATTTTCTTGTTTCTTTTACTCTGTTTGGATTGCTACCGGCCCATCGGGTGTACAGAGGTTCTGTATCTTTGTCTGTTTTCCTTTTGCGACGGCGTTATAGACTAAGCGGCATGAAGTTGGTCTTCTGGAGAGAGGCCAAGGTGGCCCGATTTGAGGCCAGAAGGTTGGTTTCTTGTTTCATCTCGATCGAGGTGAAAGGCTACGTGCATGCTTGGGCCTGCATTTTATTACCCACAATATGGATGGACGGCTCAGGAGAAAAAGGCCAGACAGATTAGATGTATGGACGGCTTATGGACAACGTGACTATTACTTTTATTACTTTTCAACACAACATGAATCTTGTTCACAGTCAATCTTGCTCGTACAACATCAGTCCAGCATTTTGCACGATTGACCCTCGTGGATGGGGCGACACTTCCCTCTGCCAACCTCGCGTCCTACGTAAACTACCTGAGTATGCGCGCGTGCGACGGGCAATTTACGCGCGCAGCTCCCGGCGCGTAGACCGCGACTTTTCGCGCCCTCGGGACCCTGCAGCTCATTTAACGTGCTGACAGCCAATCAAACGCTGATCGCAGGGAGGGTCGTCTTCGCGATGGCTAGTGGCATGATGTCATGGGCGCGTCAGGCCATGCTGGGGAATGGTGTTAGTTGGTTGGATGAGGAAGAGGAATGTATTTCTTTCAATGCATCCTCATAATCCTCAGCAGTTGCTTATGACGACGCGACCCGTATATCCGTGACGAATCCGTTGGAGGACCTGAGGACATGGTCAAACACATCCTCGATGGGCGTAACAAAGGCGTAACCCTCGGTATTGTTCAACGGCCTTTGCCCGCCAGTCAGCAGCCCGACGAGCCCCCCCCTGTAGTCAAAGACGGCGGCACCAGAATCGCTGGGGACCGCAAATTGCCCGCCCATGCCGCCCATACCAGGCCCCAAAACCACAAACTCGGACGAGACTCCTTCATCTTTGATAGCGCAGAGACTCTTGAAACTGCTGTATTTACCCACAGTGGCTCCTGTCGCGGCCCCAACCTTCCAGAGCATAGTCTCGGATCGCATGTATTTCAGAGAAGACGACTGGGGTTGGAGCAAGGCGCCAAAGGCACCGTGCAATTCTCGCGGGGGGAGGATATTCTTGCCCTCTCGGCTCCCGGCGGATATCAGAGCCCAGTCTAGCCGGTTGTTCTGCTCTGTACGACCGTTGCCCGAGCTCGCCAAGATGTCGCCCAAGACATGATGGCCTTGATCGAAGAATTCGGTTCTGGCATCCCTCTCCTGTTTTTGACATGCTATATTGGCCCTCAGCGCGTCTGTGCATTGCGGCCAGTCCACCATCCTATTATTGCACACCCAGATGCTTCTGTCTATCCGCCAGATGGTGTAGTTGTGCTTCACTCGCGCTGGGCTCTCGACAGGCACACGTTGAGAGTTTGGGCTTCTGTTTGACCAAAACCCTTCTTGGTCCACCTTCCAGAGCTCACCATCGAAGCAAGGCCGCACGACATGATGGTTGGTCAATGCATATTTGGTCCATGCCGGCGTTTTCCGAGTTTTGATCTCCACGTAGCAGCCTAGAGTGCCACCAGGAGGGCTGGAGACAATACTTCCCTCAGAGCTTTCCATGTAGCGGGAGGCTCCGATGCTGTCGCCCAAATTGACCGTCTTATGGTATTCGCCTGGAATATTGAGATATGGATAGTCCTTCCACAATTCCTTGCTGTCTCCAACCGGCATCTTCAAGTCGAATGTATACCTCTCGACAACGCCATGTTCCATGTGAACGTGAAGGTTACCCCAGCCTATGTATCGGAGATGTTTCCGAATATCGTTGAGTATATCTCGCCACTGGGTCTGGTCCGATATTTGGTCGACAGAGATGTATACCGTGATGGGATTTTGTCTCATGGCAACGCTATACCCTCGTCTAAAGAGAGAAATGGCCGTCATCTGTGAGCGTGTTGCTTCGAAAGCTTCCAGGCGCTGCTGAACAAGGGCTTGTATTTGAGGCCAGGCTGTTGCCAGATGCGGGTTATGGGGGACGGGGCCGATGTATATGCGACTGAGTAGCTCCTTTGCTATCATCTCGACGTGAAGAGTAGTGTAGCCGTGGGCTGCGCTATAGAAGATGTCATCCACAAAGGCCATGATTTCCCCCACAGCTTGAGGCCAGGTGTGAATAGACCTCTCATTCCAGGGGGCAATGATGAACACTGTGGGAACACCAGTGAGAGGCATTCTTGGGATCTGGCGATATACTAGATCTATTTCTGTTTCTCCCACGCTAAGGCGACAGTATTGTCGGAGAACTCGGTTGGCCTCGAGAATAATGGCTCTTTCGCCAGCTTGGATGTATGGGGAAATCGTCACATCTGGAAGACTTTCGAGCGGTAAAGGGCGGAGATAAGGTGAGGCGACGCGGTGCTGGACCTTGTGGACCTGCCTATCAGGCTGCCTATGAGAGATACTGCCTCCTCTGGAGCGTGATTTTGAGTCCATGGCGTCTAATCGGGGAGCGAGGTGAGTGATTCACTTGCAAGGTGATTTGCGAGGGGGTCAGTCGAAGAGGTTAGCCGCGCAGTACTAAAGGGAAAGTAAATAAGGACACAAGCTATCAGGAGCGGACACATTTTTATATTGGGTAGTTCTTGGCTGTTGTTGCTACCTCCGATACAGATCGCAATGTTAATTTTCTGCTTGCGTGCGAAGGACTGGGTCAGTATGTCAGGAGTAGAAGCAAATCTTGCCTTGCAGCCGACGCGCAAAGAGAGAAGGAAACAGTCGCCTATTTATAAGAATTAACCTACGTGTATACTGGAGGTGAATAAGTATACTCCGAAACTTATCAGGATGAACCCTAATGCATGCCCCAGTTAGCCTTCACTGAGTCATAGCCTTCAAGTTCTACACGCACAATCACAATCTCTTACTTTCACATCGACGTGGCAGACGGTAAGCTGCCGAGCTTAGGCGTAGCAGATCCAGGGGCCAATATTCGATATTATTCTCATTCCCATATTCAGGGCGACACTGGAAATGGTGGCGGCTGGCATGAAGCCGTGGCACTTGAGAGCATCAATGTTTAGGTACCAAGCAAGACATAACACGAACAACACATCTGCATTAATAGTGGTCTATGACTAAGATCTCGACGGAGCATAGCAGCACACAAAGTTCTTCTAATTGACCTCGTCACATCTTTTGTAACATCTCAATGTGCGCGTTCCTATGAAAAAGAAAACGTAGTTCTGTGGTATCGTAAGCACAAACGCTGACATCCAATATCAACCCAGTCTTGGTATCCATCTAATATTTTCCCATTTTGCAGCGAGCGAATGAACCCCTCCGAGAACCGTTCATGCTCATCCTCCGTCGAGACGGAACGAAACGAAAACTTGTCCCCCCCATGACAGGCCTTAGATGGCCTGTCCGACGCTCTGACGTCCCAGAACGCTGTCGCTCTCGCTTCGAGAGTGCCGAAAGGGGGGGTAACCCGCTCCGCTGTATCTCGAGGATGTGTTCGGCACAGCGGGCCAATCTTCGACCATACTCACTCCACTTGTATATCGCGAGGTGAAACTCTCAGCGCGGGAGTGCGTCGTAGCACGTTTTGGCATGCTGTACATGGAGCTGGCGGCGGTGTATCGCGGCATGGGGTGGATGTTGCTCATGCTGGGGACATGACGGCCACCAATCTCCAGGTCGAAGGGGTTCGAGTGTATGTTGCCACGCCACGCCTCCAGGTTTGGGTTGCCATTTGGCACCTGAGGAGTAAGGTTACGCATCATCGACGGGCCTCTGGATCTTTGGACTTGGTCCACATAGGTCGTAGGAGGTAGCCGCACAGGACCCCGTGGTGTAATAGAATTTATGTCCGAGAATGGATCATCCGGTCGAGGAGGTCGCTGCGGGCGTCCAGGAGCCAACGGGGATGGAACGAGCGAGTCCCGAGGCAAAGAGCTGGCATCGGAGATAGGATTGCCTCGGGGCACGGCAGTCATGGCGTTGGCGTCAGAGAACGGGTTCGGACTCGGAGATCTTCTTGTCTCCCGCTCCTTTTCCCTCATATCCGGAGCTGCTGCAACATTCTCGGCGCTGGACTCCAGGATGAGTCGCGACCACCATCCCTGGTGTCCCTCAGGCGTCGAAGTACCTCCGCTAGAATAGTGTTCCACGGAGGCACTTCGGCTATGGGACGGGTTGGAGTCAAGGAATTGCGAGTTCCCTCGGTTCATGTTGACGAGGGGAGGACCGCTGGTTGACTGCCGAAGTCTGCGGCCAAACTTCTTTGCGTTGACGGTCACAGCCGCTGCGAGCTTGGTAGATCGAGGAGTAGGTCCCAGCGAGTGATTGTCGATCTCGTACTTCTCGCCACCGCTGCCCGGCGCGCCTGGGGGGATACCAAGAGGAGTCAGGAGTGTGCTCCTACGGCGCCTCATCGAGCGTCTTCTCAAGAACCAAAAGAGAAACGCCAGGATGGACAAGCCCATCAAGGAGCCAACAACGCTTCCCACAACAACGGGTGTCGAAGTCGTTTCATTAGATTCCTTGCTGATAACGTGGGCATCTGAGCCTTCAGTCTCTAAAGCTTGGTCACTACCAGCCGTCGCATCGAGTCCGATCGTCGTGAGAAGCCCGCCAGGGAGGGTTGCCGTAGTCAATGAGGGCCGAGGATCAGTGATGCCCGTCTCGCTATCATCGGGAATAACGCCATCAGAAGACTGGGTGGACTCGGGAGCAGAGGCGGCAGTCGTAGTTCCGGGTCGAGTTTGGAGGGTTGTCGATAGTCGGGAGAAAGTCAACGATGCAGTGTCAAAAAGGAGAACCTCGGACGTAGTAGAGTCCTGTTCGTTTACCAAACGAGCCTCTTCTGGCGTCTCCAAAGATGCCTCTCGAGAACTCGGCTGAGCTGTCGTTTCGACGGGTGCTGTCGTCTCAACGGATGCTGTCGTCTCGACAGAAACTGTAGTCTCGGCGGGTGCTGTCGTCTCGTTTGCATCGCTGGTCTCAGGTAGAGCATCTCCTTCAGCTACAGTGGTGGGAATTGGTTCGCTCTCCTGACTTTCGGGGACGACCAGCGATGCAAAGAGAGGGGTGTCTTGCGAGATATCTGAGGAGATGGTGACGGATGTTGAGTTTGATATCACTGTTGAAGCGAAGGGCAGTGTCGCGCTCGTGGCGCTCGTGGCGCTCGTGGAAGTGTTGAGCGGAACATGGTATGTAACCTCGACAGTCGTTGTCTGAGGTACAACAACGGTGTAAGACTCCATCACAGTTTCGATAATAACCACCGGGGCTCTTTCGCCAACTGAGGCCGAGTCGGCGGTGTCGATCTCTCGTGGTATGCCGGCATACTGACTCCCGAACAAGAAGTTTAGCAAAGCCCCAGCCCGGAGGCCTAACATGATCGACCAGAAAATTCCGCGATGCCAGTCGCAGAGAGGGAGAGGGAAAGGGCCAGAAGCCTGGCCTGGCACAGAATGAAGGTTGACGATGATTCGACGAGTGAGTAGGAGTTCACATAGGGCCTCGTTGGCCACCTAGTTCCTGTCGATATTCATATAGATGAATGATCCAGTCACCTTGCGAGTGCAGTTGGAATAAGAGAAGAGATAACAGCGTGTGGAAGCGTGAGCCGTAACAAGGAAGGACAATGAGTGAAAGACGGCAAAAGAGAAAGTAGAGAGCGTAAAACAAAGATACAAGGAGAGACACGGAGAGAAACACAAACGAAGGAGAGACAGTCAGAGAGAGAGAGAGAGTGAGAGAGAGTGAAACGACGATGAGGTCGACTATGAGGGGGATGGCACCCTAAACTAGAGCAACGCAACCCAAAGGGGGGGCTATGCCATTCTGGTGTTCTACCTGACTACAGATTGAACTGGATCGGGCGAGGAGCCGGGACGGGAGCGACAAGAGAAAAGCTCAGTTCGAGGCATGGAACAACAAGGGGAAGCAAGGGGGAGCTTGGGTGAGAGCCTGGAAGCAAGGGGTAGTAGGTACCCTGTCCTGCGACAGATCTGAAGCACGATACTGTCCCCACGTTGTCTCCAACGCTGACTTGGGACTAGCCAAGGTCGTTACGAACCAGGTTGGCGATCCCAGACTTTTGGGACGCCGTCCTGTTGGTGGTGGCTTTTGGACAGAACGTGGCCATGCTTGTCAGAGAACGGGCTGATGGCGTTGCAGAGGGCGAAGCATGCATCCCTGACATGACGACAAAGTCGATATCTGCGACATGGACCGAACAGGATCATAAGAGGAGCGCGCCTACACGTCGCATGAAGGAAATCGTTTCCTGTCATCTTCTCTCTTCATCTCTGTTTCTCTTGACAATTCCTTCCTGGAGCGCCACAGCTGGATCTGGCCTCGGCGATGCGACCCGGAGCGGTTACGGCGCTGCGGTGATGCTTGGGCCCTCATACAAACGTTGTTGTTGATGGAAAAAAGGGACAAGGACCTGAAGAAGAGACGAGGCCGAGCCATCTCCACTGAAGTCAATGGCCTCTTAGTGGATGGCGCAACGCCAAATGTGGGGCACCGTCAAGGACCTTTTACTAAGGTACCTTCCAACCTCAAGGTAAGGTAGGTACGTACGTAGAGGCGCTCCGTCATCCACCTGAGACAACTAACACACTGGGAAGGACCCCGACGGTTGGTGGTCCTGAGAAACACCAAAAATAAGACCCGCCAGAACGAGAGACGGAGAAATATCCCACGAAACAAACGCCTTCTTCATGCACGCTAGAACGACTGACAAGCTAGAAAATCTCGTTTCCTATCTCGCTTGCTTCGTACCTGCATGCGGTACCTGAATGTTATCCGTTTCGGGGCACGCCCGGCATTAACTACCTGGGTACTATAGTAGGTATCCGTAGTTGAAGAGCGACAACAAACGGCGTAGGTAAATCTTGTTCATCTCCCACTTCCCGCTTCGCGCTTGTCAAGTCCTTCGGGAGTGCATCGAGAGATGCCAGTCAGACACTCGTCGGGTAAATGAGTCCTTGGCTGCGTTGCAGTATTAACTCTGCCTCCTCCGTATGATATACTGTACAACGCTCCTCTCACTCTCTTCAGATTGATTAACTCCATAAGCACTCAGCCATCTTGCATTGAATCCTTATGCACCACTACCTTTCCACCTCGATCACGCTACTCCCTGGATCCTGGCTCACATCAGTTCATCCGCTCAAACAAACGTCCCTCTACGGATGTTTAGATCCCTGTCCCCAGCCCCAGCCGCCGCCCTCATCCCTGTCATTCTAGTCCGAATGTCACCACACCTCACCAAGCAAACTTAAAATCTGTTTAACGACAACATACGTAGTACGATTATCGATACGATTACCGAAACAAAATCTCTAGTCTGCCTCGCTTCCTCGGTCTTATAATCCGCGTTATGAAAACTGAGAGCGCATGAATTTGAGACGATACTGACAGTGCAAGGACGTTGAGCTTGGGGTGCAAATATTTGTGTAGGCCCGCGGGCACCCAGCAGGACTACTAACAGACATTGGCCTCTT